>JAAGKR010009700.1:717-25668 GCA_011419295.1 Clarias macrocephalus | reverse complement strand
TGTGTGTGTGTGTGTGTGTGTGTGTGTGTGTGTGTGTGTGTGTGTGTGTGTGTGTGTGTACTCTAATTTGAGACAGCTGGACAAAAATCCACAAATAAAATCTATAAAAAGTATAATAATACTGATGGATGTTATTGCTGTCATCTCCACTCCCATTAAAACGATTGACTGGACTTTTTGTTTTGCTCTCTGCAGGCTCACACCTCTGTAATCTGCAAATGGCTACTTATGATAGGCTTAATCTGATATTGCTCAGAAAAATACAACTTCAACGGATTTCACTCTGCATACATCTCAATCTAATTTCAGCCTAGAATAAAAGCATCTTTGTCAGCAATAAAATACTGTCTAGTCTGTAAAGAGTGTCTGTGTGAAATAGATATGAGCTCAATAAAAATTCCAGTGCTTGCTGACACCTTGGATGGTGTGTGTGTGTGTGTGTGTGTGTGTGTGTGTGTGTGTGTGTGTGTGTGTGTGTGTGTGTGTGTGTGTGTGTGTGTGTGTGGTTCTTCAGACATTCAATGGACTCCCAGAGTCTTTAGTCTGCTTATTACTCTTAGGTCTCTGACAGCTCTGTATTTATAAAAGTGTACCGCATTTACACCGCATATTATTTGCTGAGGTCACTTAATTCTGGATCCAGAAATTTCTTGCTTTGTGGGACAGCCCTATCTAGGTCATAGAGGTTGTGAAAGATTTTAGAACATCAAAACGGTCCAATGGAGACGTTCAAAGCAGCCTGTATTGCATTGTGGTCACTGAAATAGAAATGAAAAGAGCAATAGCCAATTGTCCCGCCATTAAGGGTTCATTTTTAGCAGCCGAGTGACTCAGCAAGCCATCGCCTGTCCCTCATTGACGCAGTTTTAATGGATCTGCACACTACTGTTAATGCATGGCACTGACATGCATATTGAAGAATCTCTTTCCCCAAATGACTCTGTAAACAAGATGTGAGGGCAGCACTGGTAACATAATTTGCAGGAATAAGTGTCAGGCTGCAGTTATTGCGTTATTTAGTGCGCCATAAAGCGCCAGGCTATTGATTTGAGAGGCGAAGCGGCTCCACAGTTATTTCTGTCATTGCCACTCTCATTAAACTGATATATTAGGCTCTGTGTTTTCCCCTCTGCCTTTCTGTGCCTCTGAACAGACCCTTGTTTTCATGCTTTATTTTTTCCCATCCTTTCTTTGGTGCTCTTATCTCTTTCAGGACATTCCACAAACATGTTGTTGACTACTTGCAATTATTTTTATATTTTATTCTCTCGTTCGGATATTCATTTGATTCATGGTTTCAATTCATTTCTGCCTCAGTCCTCAAACAAGCAACCCAAAAATGAGAGATGTGACTGCAGCTCCTAACCAAAAGCAAACTACAGGTTAAACAGCCAAGAAAGAGAACACATGACAAAAGTAAAATAAACAATAAAACAGGCTAATGACAGAACAGAGAGCATTGTGTTTACATAGACTCAGAGCTGTTAATTCTTTATAAATCCATACTGCTTTTGGAGCTGGTTCCCTGTACACAGCAGGTTGGCTAGCTCTGCCAGGCTTACAGCAGAGCCTGTGATGGCAGCGTACCAGACATTATTGCTCAGGCTGCCACACTGCCTGCATTCATTCCCCACACACTACACGGTGCCTACACTGAAATCCCATCTTCACTACAAATATGATTCTTGTAAGCAAGTAATAAATGATATCTGACAGTCAATTTGGGGAGATAACCCAATGTACATACTGAGATGAGAACAACCAATCAGCAGGTTAATATTAAAAAACAAACTAAACTGCAAGGTTAATAATTAACCACAAATCGCATTAAGCCCTTTACTGTATAAGGCAATTACTTAATTGACCCATTGATTTAAGATTCGAAGCATACAATTATACATGTATTCAGAAATAAATGTCATCAACAAAATAGGCTTTTTGTTTAACAAACCACTATACGTGTGAAAACAAGAATGATACATGAACTGTGAACAAGCCAAAAATATACAGAGTGATAAAGTATCATAAAGCAATACTGTCTTATGCACGACAACACAAGGACATCATGACAATTGACAACTAGTTTAACAACCAAAGCTAGACAACCAGGCACTGAAAAGCTAGAAATTAAATAATGATGCAAATAAAGAAGGACCAAGACATAAGTGAGAGCAATTAGTGGCATAGGATGTGCAAGGACTAGAACTTTGCACTTCTCCGGCACTACTACAACATAATTGAATAATAGTCAGATTGGTAACGGTATCATTTATATTAGTATGTTTACTAATGCTACAATATAATGAATGTAATCATTATCAATATAACTGATTAATTTTCAATAAAATAGAGTGGAAATAAGAGAAAGAGAGAGAAAAGGGAAAAGAGGAAATGCAGTGCAGGTTATCTAAAAAAAAAAGGAGAAAGAAATGGGTGTGTTGATCGATATTTGGAGGAGTCCAGACTGTCACTCAGCCTGATCTCTCACAGGAGGCTGTGAGAGGAGATCAACCACACAGATTAACATCTCCTGTTCCATCTCATGAAAATAGACTCAGTCCTCTGATCGTCTCCAAGTCTCACCTCACCCATGTAGAATGAGGCAATGGACATGGAAACTAATAAATAAACATGACGCTTTTACTGATGGATGACCAGTGTATTTTAAAGAGCATCTTTTTTCCCCTCTTGAATAAATAAATTATTCAGGAACTGCCCACATTGTTTTATTATAAATACTGTATAATACATTTAAATATTAGCATCAGTCACTTTATCAGAAACAAGCTTTCGAGTGACTATTCAATTTCATTCTGATTTATTATCTCACGTTCCCCAAATGTCTAGAATTTAACTGTAGCATTTTTGCTAATTGGTGCTCCTTTTTTAAATGGCAAATTATATAAGCTCTGTTTTAATTCATCCTAATTATTGGCACAATGAAAACTGACATTGCTTCTTTTTGGATTCACAAGTTTTTGGATTAACAAAAGACAAGTAATAGAAATGAAAGAACATAATCACACTTAACTTCTTGATTATGTAAAGAGATAGGATAATGAATTAATTGTGCATACAGTATGAGTATATTAATTGTGTGTACTGGTGAGAAGGCAGATGGCTTACCTGTGGATTTGTTTTTAGTTTCTGGTTGACATAGCAATGATGAAGATCAGTACAATTAGAATGAAAGCTCCACCTATTAGTAAGTAGCATTTTCTTTTTCTCAGCTGCTTCTGTGGAAACAAAACAAAACAAAAAAAGATAGGATAAGATCTAATACGAACATATTTACTGAACTAATTTAATAGAAGCTATGTAAAATTTAAATTATTACAGAAACACATATTATTAAATAAAACTGTTTGACTAGCAAATAGTTACAATGAAGGTGGCTTGTTGAGGTAACTATAGTCACTCGTAAGAAAATAACTCTCCTCAGGGGCACCCAAATTTTATTTATTTATTTATTTTTTTTTTGGGTGAACCATCCCAAAATGAATTTTTTTTGACAATTATTGGTCACCCAAATCTAACATCATTGATCTCTTGATACAACACTGATGACCTCATATGAGCTCATCAAATTTCTCCCAACTACACTATGTGTATATCATTGTAAGACCCTCATATGAAGATCACCAGGTGTTATTCCTTTTACAGGGTAGACAACAGTGGAGTGTGGGTCAGGGGATTAAATTTCCTTGAATGTACTGTATGAATCATGTCAAACTCATGTCAAACTGTTAAGAGCTATCTAAGATCTGTCACCCTTTACCTAATACCTGCAGAACACTTACATAATAAACGTCCACATACACAATGTTATATCTATCTATAAGTGCATACTTTTTACTGGTTAATTGTTCAGGGTTGGATGTGTAAAAACATATCTGATGTATCCAATCATCTGATGCACACAAGAAAGCTTTGGCATGCACACGATACTTTCTTGTGAGCACAGATACTTTTTCATGCACACCAAATAACGTCTCCTTTTAGGGGTTCTGTTGTCTTTGATTATAAGAGCTATGAACCTGGCACAGACTTTCTTAATAAATGTCACTAATGCAGTGCAGTATCCATTAGCACATATTAGTTTAGTGCACAGGGTTGGATTTAGTCATTGTATGAGAGGTTTTTACAAGCGTTCCAGTATTGACAGCTCAACACCTTCCATGCCAACACTAAGCAAGGAATTCAGCACATTTTCACACTCTATTAACCAATATGAAGTGGTAGGAACCACCTGGGAAGTGCCTACAAAACATTACAATCCATCTTCCAATGACGTAAGAGCTGCTATCATGTTATTTTAGTGAAGATTTTTAGTACCATGTTAAATTTTGAGTACGGTCAGCATTTTTTCTTATGTCTAGGATCTTTTAAGCACCATGACATGTACAGTAATACCAAATTTGGGCAACTTACTCAAGAAGGCCCCTTAATTTCCTATAACATTAACATCACACCAATTTGGAATCAAATTTGTAAATGTGGGAAAACCTTCAAAGATTTACCGTCTGGTGTCAACTGCTTTCCATGTATAGGATCCCAAACATTGTGTTATATGTTTTATGCTTGTGTAAGCCCGAGGGGGGGGGGGATGAATAAAGACCAACAATAGATAATACAGTAAAAACTTGGCAGTGTACAGTCAGATGATATATAAATAGAAATGTGATAGAAATCGTTTTTTGACGTTCTGACAGTTTTTGACAATCTGACAGTCTGGTCATGTCCTGCACTGACATGCTCAAGAACAGAACATTGCATTTAGTTATTGGATGTCCAAAAGTCTGACCACATGTTGACATTTTTACAACAGTAGAGTATCATAGATCATAGAATGCCCATATCACACCTTAGGCATTGTTCTTGCCAGTGGGGCAGTCTTTGCAACTGAAACTCCTGCAATCTGTACTCATCTCTTAAGGTCACTTAGATCCTGTTCTCTTGATCCACAATCTAGGTTAATTGGGCATGCTCAGCATTTTTATACATGCTACTGCTTAAAATTATTATGCAGGATGTTTCTGTATGAATAGATTGTCGTTCTCTTGAATGTATCTTCATAGCTTCTGTATATTGACACAAACTGAACTTGTGTCCAAAGATTGAACTAATTCAAATTCATTTTATGTTTTAAGAGCCAGTAACATGCTCCGGTCTTCACAGACACATCCTACACCTCTGATAAGGGATAACATGATGGAATTTAATGTATTTCTAGAATGCCACAAGTGCTATTTGGCATTATATTCCTCAAACAGTTTTTAATATACCCTGCTGTTCCCCAGTTCCCAATACTTTGTCATGTTTATAAATTAAACCAGAAGTACAAACAGATAAATACAAAAATTGGGAAGTGCATTTAAGTGCTGAGTAGATCTATTTAAATATATATTTTCCAAAGTTGACATCCGCAGGCAGCACCCGTGTTTGGGAGCACAGAACTTATGATGCTTTGAAATGCTTTTCTTTTCACTTTTTTTTCATTCGCTTCTCACTACAAAACGGTTGAGAGCAGCAGTGCTAGACCAGAGCTGGGCTTGGAGTCTTTAAATCCTGACGCGCTTCAAAGCACGGAGCACAATTCATCTTCTTATCTGAGACTGGAAACAGGCTTTCTATGTGGAAAGAGAGAGAGGCAAAGCGAGGGTGGGGGGAGTGGAGAGGAGGCAAAAAACTGCTGTCGAGTAATTTTCCATTTAAACGTTCCACTCTACAACAATTTGCATAAGCAGCCCTGCGTCTGTGATAAGAAGATTGGTAATTTTCAAAGGCTCTGTGGGGATTGAGAATTAAAAGCCGCTCTCTGCTATCTTCTCTGTTGCAGCTGGTCACCACAGATTCTGCAGCTTCTTTCTTAAACTTTCTCCTTTCCCTCTCTCTCCCTCTCTCTCTCTCAGTAGACTCCCTGTGGCGCTTCTCATTCTGTGTCATCCTGGCTTCCACTGCCTTTTAGGGAAAACAGCAAAATAAAAAGTGAATAAGGTGAAGAGGTACAAAAAGAGCTTTCAACAACAAAAGGATTGTTATTCTATTTTAAGAGTGATTTTCCCTACTGTGCTAAGGATGAAGAGAAGTGTGTGTGTGTGTGTGTGTGTGTGTGTGTGTGTGTGTGTGTGTGTGTGTGTGTGTGTGTGTGTGTGTGTGTGTGTGTGTGTGTGTGTGTGTGTGTGTGTGTGTGTGTAATGTGTGTGCATATAATCATAAAAATAACATCATCTGATCGCAAAGGGGCTGAAGATCTGAAGAACATTATTTACTTTACAAAAATTAAGCAAAAAAATATATAATGAAAAATTAAAATGTGTGCAATAATAAGTACCCCCATAATTCAATAGCTTGTACAGCTAGATTTAACAGCAATGACTTGAAGGAATCGTTTCCTGTATGACAGAATTTTATATCTTTGTGAAGGAGAGCCCATTACTCTGTACAACACTGGTTCTGTTTATTGAGGTTTTTGGGCATTCGCATATGCACAGCTCTTTTAAGGTTTGCAGGGCATTGACTAGGCCATTCCAAAACTGATTCTTTTATTGGCCTTATTACAGTTCGTCTGATCATTGTCCTGTTGCATGACCTAATTCCAGTGGCCTGTAAATAGCCATTTATCAGGTGATTAAGCATCATTACTACAAGTATAAAATAAAGGCATGACTCACATCGCATCCAGTCAGCCAGCTCAGTTTGCCATAAGAAGTCCTGAAAAAGACTCGTTGAGAATGGTCCAAACACATGAGCCCAAATATTTTAAAACAATATTGATTCGCTAAGAACAAAAGTGTGATGGTTCGGGGTGCACAGTACTTCGCCCCAAGGATGATTTGAAAAGATACAATTAGAGCTCAGCCTCAAGTCACATGCTTTTCAAACATTTACGTGCCTACATTTATCTGGCGCCCCGCATACACGAACACAAGTTAACATAATAATTTTTTAAAATCATTCAATCATTTAAAACGTATGGCAGATAATATGTTGGCCGATCAGATTTAACCCAGATGTCGTATTTGGTACTAGCATCTGTTGAGAATGTTTGGACTGATGATAGCAGCCACGAAAGTGGAACTATGGGATTTTCAGTGGCTTATCAGCCTATGACTGGTAAAACAAAAACATGGTGTCCCAATAGAGTGAGAGACACCTGTATGCTAGGAAGTAGTATCATGCCTTTGGCTTGGTGGACCATTTGGCTCTGACGATCATCTTACTCTCTTGTGAGAGAGGGCCACATGTTTTTCTAGGCAAACAAGAGCATCACTGTAAGTTTCAACAATCCTGATCTCTGAAAAGATGTGGAACATTTCTGAGAACAAAAGCCGCTGATTTTGTTAAAATACCCATTGTTCTCTTGCATTATGATGTATCTTTGTAATCATCTTAAATAAAAGCATACACAGACCGGTAGTTCTGAGGAGGCAAAACGTTTTTCGGATTATATATATTGGTATTTAATGCAGTTAGTATATATACAGTGGTACTATAGTAACTGGTTTGATCTTTTTGATCTTCTCTACAAACACACGGACATAAGGCGAGGTCTTATGGAAAAGAAGTAATTTTATTTTAAATCAAGGGGAAGGAAAGGATTTAAGAAGGGAGGAAGGAAAAGGGGAGTGGAATGAAGAGAAAGCGTGCAAGTCTGTGGACAGTGCCCCGCTGGCATGCGGGCACAGGCTGGTGAGTGGTGGAGGCGGGCAGAGTGGTGGCATGAGCGTATGTGGGCATCAGCTCCTGCACGGTTCACTCGTGATGGCTCTCCGCTCGAGGGAGATGGGAGTCCTCTCTGACGGCATTCCCTGACTGGGAACGGGGCCCTCTCCTAGCTGCCTTTTTCTCCTCAGCAGTGAGCTCACGGCTGTCCTTACGGGAGCATTCCACTCATGCCTTTGGAATCCAGGGTGCATAGAAACACCTGCGAATCTTCAACAGGCAGCTCCTGAGTCCCTTCTGTGAAGCCTGCGCTCACTTGCACCTCTTCCCCAGGCGGCTCCAACTTCCCTCCTGTATGACGTGCGTGTTTTTAGTGTCTGACGTGTGACTCAGCTTTGCAGTTCTCCAGATCCACACAGACAGCCCAACAGACACCTAGCTACACTCCCCACTGTGTCTCTAGCACGGGGAAAAGCCTGGGTTCCATTAGTGGGGATTACTCACGAGCCAGTGCCCATTCCCATGGCTCCACCCTTTCACACCCCTGCCGACTTCCCAGGGAGCAAGGAGCAATATAAGATTTATGCACACGCCCATCACAGGCACACGCCATGAGTATATGTGTAGAATATATATATATATATATATATATATAGAATATATTCTATATTGAGATAGATAGATAGATAGATAGATAGATAGATAGATAGATAGATAGATAGATAACAATGAAAAAAGTTGGAATGCTCAGAGAAATAAATAAATAAAAAAGTAGTAATAGATCTTAGAAGATGACTGCCAGGAGAAAGCTTCTTCAGTCTAAAAAAAACATGAAAGTATGACTGGCATTTGCAAAACAAAACAGAAAAAAGCACAAGGTTTCTGGAACTATGTCCTATGCATAGATGAGACCAAAGTGGAATTGTTTGGCCCTAATGCCCAATACATCTTTAGGAAAACTGAACAGCATTTTAGCAAGATCATCTCATACCCACTGTCAAGTATGGTGAGGGTAATGATTTGGGTTTGTTTTGCAGCCACATGACCTGGGCATCTTGCAATCAATGAGTTGACCATTGATTGAAACACCAACATTTCCGTACACCAGAGTATTCTAGAAGCAAATGTAAAGCCATCTGTCCAACAACTATAGTTTGGTCAAAATTGGGTCATGCAACAGGACAATGATCAGAAGTACAGTGGTAAATATACATCAGAATGGCTACAAAAATAAAAGAATTAAGGTTTTGAAATGATTTAATCTGGGCCTCAACCCAATTGAAGTGCTATGGCAGAACCTTAAGAAAGCTGTGCATAAGTGAATGCCACAACTAAGTGAGGGCCATTAAAATGAATAAAATCTGATTATCTGAATGATTCAAGTATGACAAAGATGCGATCGCTAAAAAAAATTTATATATATATATATATTGTTTCCTGTCCTTAGCAGTGGTTTCCTAGCAGATATTCTACCATGAAGGCCTGATTCACACAGTCTCCTCTTAACAGTTGTTCTAGAGACGTGTCTGCTGCTAGAACTCTGTGTGGCATTGACCTGCTCTCTGATCTGAGCTGCTGTTAACCTGCGATTTCTGAGGCTGGTGACTTGGATGAACTTATCCTCCACAGCAGAGGTGACTCTTCGTCTTTCTTTCTTGGGGCGGTCCGCATGTGAGAAAGTTTCTTTGTAGCACTTGTTACTTCACTTGGGGACACTTTCAAAGTTTTCCCAATTTTTCGAACCACAATTTTTACGTTTTTCTTAAAGTAATGATGGCCACTCATTTTTTCTGCTTTTTTCTTGCCATAATACAAATTCAACCTCTTTGAATGAGAAGGTGTGTCCAAACTTTTGGTCTGTACTGTATACTATATATACACGTCATGTTCAAAAGTGAGTACTCCTACACAATTACTGTGTGCAATGTTTATTGTACAGAATTTTAAATAAAAATTTGGCTATAAAACATAGATTCACAATGAATTTCAGTATAGAAAGCTATTTACCTTGGTTGACATGAAACATGTCTTTATAATACCATAATAATGCAGAAGGATGATTACTGACATAACATTATTCTGCCTCTATCTTATCTGCTTAGAAAATTGGAAGTCTGTATAATAAGTAGCATTTGCAGTGACACTGCTTGGCATGTAATCGGCTTAGGTGAAATTTGCATAAACATTCAGTCCCAGTTGAGCTGATGTGGTGTAGCAAATAAACATGGGCTTGTGGTCCTGTTCTGCACTGTAGATGGGCATGACATAGTTGGATGCATTGCCATGACTCAAATGCCACTGTGCATGTGCAAATTGACTACCTTATGCAGATATAAATACTCTGTATACACACACACACACATATAGATACATATATGGGGTAGTCTATTCACACATATACTGTATGTGCACGCACACACACACACACACACACACACACACACACACACACACACACACACACACACACACACACACACACACACACACACACACACACACACACACACACACACACACATGTATTCAGCCATGTGATGACTAGGTAACGTGCAATAAACTCATTACTGAAGAATTATGCTTCAGGTTCTCGCACCATCAGCCGCCAATCTTTGTTGATTTCAGGCCGTACATGTTCAACATGTTTTGCTCGAGCAGGCTTTCCAGAATGTGAATCACTTTCAACTTTTCAACAGTTTCTCAACCATCTTTGAAGCTTTTGTGCCACACTTTTATTTGCCTGCACTCATTGCATCATTCCCGACAGTCTACTGAATTATCAGAATAGAATCTGTAGGGAAACATTAATATTAACAAGCTTAATTCAAAATATGATGATGATGATGATTGCTCTACTAGCTCAGTCATTTAAGATGCAGTAAAGATGCTCACTCAATGGTGACTAGCAGCAGACTGACTAGCACAGTGAAGTCATCATTGTCCATGCATGTGGTTCCCAGTTCACTCTCCTTGGTTGCCAGGTCACATCTATGTCACTCAAACGTTTAGATTAACAATTGCTGGACTTTGCCCAGACAGACCTCTCAAAATCAGTCATCCAACTTACTTCACCTACTGCCAGGGCAATATATTGTAATTTTTTAAGAAAAGGAAGGTACTTTTATTAACTGAAATAAATTTAACTCAAACAGTCTATTCACTTGGTAGCATTAGGATCTGAAAGCTCAGTCAGCTTTTGTCTGAGGGATCTGAGAAGAATTATCATGAAATGCAATTAACTGTCACAGTCATAATGAATTTCATAAGCCTTATGATTCCTTATGAATGCCGCTGTAGGTCTCTCTCTGCTTCCTCTGTGTGTGTGTGTGTGTGTGTGTGTGTGTGTGTGTGTGTGTGTGTGTGTGTGTGTGTGTGTGTGTGTGTGTGTGTGTGTGTGTGTGTGTGTGTGTGTGTGTGTGTGTGAGGAAAAGACAGATAAAAAGAGTGAGAAAGACAGAGAGAGCTCTGTTTGAAGCGGTCTGGTCTGAGTACACTCAATATGCACACAACAGCATGCACCTCAGACAAACGAGAAAAGAGCAAAACTCAAACTCAGAACTCAAACTTATCAATAGCTATAGTTCAGTACCACACACTCCTCTATGTATGTGAAATAAAAACAAAAATGTAAGGTCAGAGTTTTGTTTTTTGTTTTTGTTTATGCTGTTCATGCGCCATTACTTACTGTATAAACATGCTCTGATAAAAAGTTGATGTATTGAAGATTGGATTTATTTCCATTATGTATTATACATATAGGGCTACACATAGAGAAAAAAAAAACCTTTTGTCTCTTGTCTTTTTTTAATTGGCTATCACATACGACAAATATATAGAGACTTAGGAGAGGTGCTTGAGCGAAATGTACGGGTGTTTAGAGTTACAGGCGCCCCCTCCCTCTCCTATGGGTGCAGCTAGCGGGACTGGTGAAGTGCTAAATTGCTCTGTGTGAGTTTGGTCACGGCTGAACTCTCAGTAAGATAATGAAATGACAATTAATCCAAAAGCTGTTGCCATTCACTCATTTGCTCCCTCACTTTCTCACTTCTAAAAGGAGAAAGGAATGAAAATGGAAGGTAGATGAGGAAGTAAGACCAGATATTTTAGCTCAGCCCAATCTTAAAAAAAAAAAAAAAAAACTGAAATGTTTTGTTTGTTAAAATAAATACATTTATTATAAGTATGAATTGCTGAGTGGCGGCACATTGACGTAGTGGTTAAGCACTATTGCCTCACCTCGAGCCTGTGCTTGCATGTTCTCCCTGTGCTTGGTGGGTTTTCTTTGTGTACTCTGGTTTCCTACCACAGGCAAAAGACATGCAGAGTAGGCTAATTGGCATTTCCAAACTGCCTGTAGTGTGGGCGTGTGTATACGTGTGTGCATGTGTGTGTGTATCCTGTGATAGACTGGCACCAGGGTGCACCCCATTTCATGCCCCAAGTCCCCTGAGATAGTCTTCAGGCTTCCTGCTAACCTAGTGAAAATAATGATCCACATAATAATAATAATAATAATAATAATAATAATAATAATAATAATAAAAACTGGTTTAACAATATTGGAAATAAAATAGTTTTCAGGATTGCATACTAGATCGTTCTATCTTTGCTTTTATCTAGTGCACAGATCTGCACAACAATGTTATCATTTCCTAATCTTAATTCAAAGAAGGCTTTGTGGAAGTCTAATAAATAAATAAATAAATAAATAAATAAATAAATAAATAAATAGGAAACTAGAAGGCAGCAGTCACACTGTTCAATTTCAGTAAGAAGTCATGAAGGAAGCCAAAGTGTGAAAAACAGAAACTCATTTTTATGTCTACATACAACTAAACCACAGTATTTCAAGTATGAAGACAGCAGTGATGACAAAAATCAACTAATCTGCTGCTTGTCTTTGGATTTAAAACCAAAGCAGGAGAAAGGCAGGCATATTAATTTATCGAAAAAACTCAAATGTAGGCACAAAAATAACAGATGTAAAATTTAAAATAAAGAACAGAAAAGGGGATATCAAAAGCAAATAAAAAATAAGTAGTTTGTGTGTAAAGCAATTGCTGTACTTTCCCCCCGTTTTTCCCTACACTTTCCTTTTTGCGTCTAGGAATGAAATAGAAAATGGATAGCAGTGGTGTGTTAATGTTCATTTTTAATTAAACACTGTATACTGCACAATTAACTTTAAGGAAAAAAATCATATGCTTGGAGCTATAAGTGAAGTATGAAAATAATGCTGTTATATAAATTTCAGTTAACATATTGCCATAGTGGCGGAAATGTATTCCTGTAACTTTAGATTAATGAACAACAGTAGGTCAGAATAAATTGGTGAGCTTTTTCCTAACAAAAAGCCATCATAACTGTAAATTAACACAATACCTACTCCAAAAGATATAGCTGTGCAACATTATTATGGGTGCACTGGTCTAAGGCTCATTCAAAACCTGGAAGCTCAGCAAATGAGAACCTTTTCCTTTATCCTTATGAGAACTTTGCCAAAAAAGGATGCCTGCATGTAATTTCTTTTTGTGCGGTGCTCAATTCATAAACAACATCCTTGGTTCTTCAGTATTAAAGGACATCTTAAACTGTGTTAGTATTAGATATGTATCTCAAATGACAGTCTAGTGAATTTGATGAAGTCTAGAAGCTCTTTAAACATGTTTAATGCATAATTCCACCACCTTTTACAAAAATGTCATGCTGTTCATACACATTTCTAAATGCAAAAAAAAAAAAAAAAAAAAAAAAAGTATGTTATATACTATGCCTCATATTATAACATAATTATGTTATAAGTTGCTCTGGAGAACATTAGATAAAAATGCTACGCTAATTACAGAATTCCTGTTTCTTACAGTTATAGTTATTCCAGTGCTAGTATTTCAGGAATACTGGCTGCAAGACAGGAATACACCCTGTAGGGGACACCCGTACATCACAGGGCACCACACACACACACACACACACACACACACACACACACACACACACACACACACACACACACACACACACACACACACACACACACACACACACACACACACACACACACACACACACACAAAACCAGAATCTATGATTGCCAGTACATCTCCTGCCTTCCATTTAGTAGGCACAAACAGTAAATTCAGGACCAACCATGATCTGCTTTGCCATCACTGTTGCATGTTATTGTTAGTTATTAAATTATCATCATCTATACATATGAAGGCCTAAAGACAAAACGAGTTTGTTTGGATTTTTTCAAACATATAAGTCAAATTGGCCAGGATGAAATGATTGGGAAAGTCAATTTGGAATGAAATGGGACAAAGAGATAAATATAAATGATTATAATTTTTTTTTAAATCAGAAATATGCTGCAAACATTTTACCTGGTGATGACTGGCCTTTGCAAGCTCCTGGTTGGCAGATTCTACATGTGAGGAAGTAGTCTGAATGTATTCCTCAATGCTGTCTGAAGAATAAAACAAAACAATATCACTATTATTCATGTTTAATACAGCACAGCATTTTCTGATAAAAAAATTATATGCTCCAGCAAAGTACTATTTTGCACTGTTCAGCTTTTTTTACTTCAGGCTGTCGGTTTTGTCGCACACATTCACAAAGCACTTGTAAATGCTGCCTTCCATATACCTTGAAAGCATATGTGAAGGACAAGGAAGGGCAGATGGACTAATTCTGACAAACATAAACAGCAGATTGAGCTAAATTTTTTATGGATAAAAGTTGACCCTCTTCTTGATCTTTTTCCATCCACTATCTATACCACTGACTATCTATACCACCCTGTCCCAGGGAACACAAGGCAGGGTGCATCATGGATAACACACAACACAGAACAAGGTACTAGCACACACATAATCACTAGTGGAAGTTTGTAATACATCTTTGGACCATGGAAGTACACAGAGAAAACCAATCAAGCTTAGTGAGAACATGTAAATGTCAGACACTTAACAGAGGCAAGCTTCAAATCCCCAACCACAGAAAAGCAAGTAGACACTGTGCCAATTATTATTATTATTATTATTATTATTATTATTATTATTATTATTATTATTATTATACAGTTTAACCAAAATACATACAAATAAGGACATGCTTTATTTTCTGCAGTTGTGGAATCATTCAAGGATTATAAACTCAACATATGACTTCTAATCATGTGGACGATTTACTGTGAGACAAACATTCATCAGAAATCTGGGCTTGGGGGAAAAAAATAAATAATGTATTCCATAAATGTCTTTAAAAAAAAATAAATAAAAAAAAAGCATTTCAGGCTTGTATGGCTGATTCACAAATGTTGGTGCGCTACATGTGGTATGAAATAACGACTTCTATGCCCCATGTAGTGCACTATATATCCAGCAGGGAGCCACTGATTTTCAGTATTCATTTTAATACTTGACAAAAGTTCTAAATTAGATAAAGTGTAAATTGTCAGACAGTTTTTCTCTGTTCAACTTCATCATCTGAGAGCACAAAATCATAGCCAACAAATGAGATTAATTAAACAATACTTAATTCCAGTTGGCTATTGATAATTTAAATTTTAGTATTAAATATCCACACTAAACAGTAAAATCATGAAGACTAAACAGTACATGGCGTACATACGTGTTTGACCCCTGCCTTAATTCTACGTGGCATTGATTCAACAAGGTGCTGAAAGCATTCTTTAGAAACGTTGGCCCATATAGGACAACATCTTGCAGTTGATGGAGATTTGTGGGATGCACATCCAGGGCACAAAGCTCCCGTTCCACCACATCCCAAAGATGCTCTATTGGGTTGAGATCTGGTGACTGTGGGGGCCATTTTAGTACAGTGAACTCATTGTCATGTTCAAGAAAACAATTTGAAATGATTCGAGCTTTGTGACATGGTGCATTATTCTGCTGGAAGTAGCCATCAGAGGATGGGTACATGGTGGTCATAAAGGGATGGACATGGTCAGAAACAATGCTCAGGTAGGCTTGGCATTTAAACGATGCCCAATTGGCACTAAGGGGCCTAAAGTGTGCCAAGAAAAGATCCCCCACATCATTACACCACCACCACCACCTGCCTGCACAGTGGTAACACGCCAAATTCTGACTCTACCATTTAAATCTCTCAACAGAAATCGAGACTCATCAGACCAGGCAACATTTTTCCAGTCTTCAACTGTCCAATTTTGGGGAGCTCGTGCAAATTGTAGCCTCTTTTTCCTATTTGTAGTGGAGATGAGTGGTACCCGGTGGGGTCTTCTGCTGTTGTAGTCCATCCACCTCAAGGTTGTGCGTGTTGTGGCTTCACAAATGCTTTGCTGCATACCTCGGTTGTAACGAGTGGCTATTTCAGTCAAAGTTGCTCTTCTATCAGCTTGAATCAGTCGGCCCATTCTCCTCTGACCTCTAGCATCAACAAGGCATTTTCGCCCACAGGACTGCCGCATACTGGATGTTTTTTCCCTTTTCACAACATTCTTTGTAAACCCTAGAAATGGTTGTGCGTGAAAATCCGAGTAACTGAGCAGATTGTGAAATACTCACACCGGCCCATCTGGCACCAACAACCATGCCTCACTCAAAATTGCTTAAATCACCTTTCTTTCCCATTCTGACATTCAGTTTGGAGTTCAGGAGATTGTCTTGACCAGGACCACACCCCTAAATGCATTGAAGTAACTGCCATGTGATTGGTTGATTAGATAATTGCATTAGTGAGAAATTATATTATAATTATTAAAATATTTATAATTAAATTTATTGCCACATAATCTGACCAACTGAAGCAACCACTGATCATAAAACTGCCTCCAGAGGCTTGTGCAGTGGACACTTTGCATGACAGGTGCATCACTTCATGTACTTCCATTCATACACTGACACATCCATCACTCTGGAAAAGAGTCAATCAGGACTCATCAGACTACATGACCATTTTTCATTGCTCCAAAGTTTAAATCCAAAATCTTTCCTGAACTACTGAATACTAATTTGAATACTAATGATGCAGCATTTACATGATCTCTGATAATTCATGATTCAAAAATCTTTTTTTTTAAAACCACATTTCTTTTTATGAAGTGGAGAGGGCTTTGTTCTTCAAGGTTTTAATAATGTTTAAGACAATTCCTAACCCAATTTTAACTACCTCCTTAGTTTTGATACAATCTAATAATAGAACGTTCTTAAAAAAACAGTGTAATGTCTTTTGTAAAGATGTTAAAAATGTTAAGAGTTAAAAATACAATTGCTGGCAGCTAAAACATATTAATCATTGATGCAATTATGCAATTAAAGGCTTATCCATATTTGTTCATTTTAATCCCAATGTGATACTTTTTTTTTTTTTTTTTTTTTGGCCAGGCAGCGTATTTTATACAGCACATTCATTAATGGTAGGAATAATACTGTATGCCAAAGCTCAAAAATGATACCCACAACATCAATCTTTCATCAAGCACTTTATTTATTATCATTCTATCAAAGAAGAATAAAAACTACTCCTAACTTAATCTAGCACAAAATGACTATAATCTGACTGTAGTGTTGTATTTTGTGTTGCTCTTTGCTTTGGTTTAAAATCATGTTTCTATTGCATTAACATTGGCATTTGACATATTTCAAGATTATTTCTGATAATGACATTTACGTTTCATGTTTTTGAAATATCCGTGCCCTTTTGAATGATGTCACTATTGCACAAAGAGAAATAAAAATAGTTTTATTCACCTGGAAAGACATACCCTCTCCACACACACACATACACACACACACACACACACACATACACACACATACACACACACACACACACACACACACACACACACACACACACACACACACACACACACACACACACACACACACACACACACACACACACACACACAGACATCCAATGATTGTAAATGAGAAATGCACAAAAGCCAGGTTTTGCACTTGCTTTCTTAATTTATGTCAAAGGCAGCCATTTATTGGGTTTGAATAATCCAAATTAGTTGTCTTGTACCGATGAACATTTACTTATTCTACCAAGTGAGAACATTGATTCAAATGCAAACTCAATTCCCTTCCCAATTAAAAACAAATGCGTGGTTCAGCACACATGGGAGCACAACTAAGGCAAAAGTGAGTCTGTTACAGCAGGGTTAAAGTAGTGCAGGCTCCGCAGCAGCAAAACGCTGCAGACTTCACCTCCGCCTGGCTGCTAGAACTAATGAGGTTTTGTTTATCTTCCTCTGATTTGATTTGGTTGTGTTTTCTGTTGCTGCCATGCTAAGGAAAGACAGTGACAAACAGGGTGAGTCAAAAAGCTGGAGAATCATGGGCTTTTAGTCAGATGTAAAACAATAACTTTTGTTAAATCTTTATTTGGATGGTCAGTTTTAAACATTACTAAAATACCCATAAACAGCATTAAGAAGACAAACATGGACTGATTGTCAACAACATATTAAATAATCTATACTTATCTTTCAAAAATGTCTCATAAAATATATCAATATAATCCACATGAACTAAATGAATAAAAGAATCTATGGAAGTCTTTAAAAACTCATTCCCTTTCTCAGTGAGTTAGATTCAGGTGCTGTAAATGCTTTGCAAAAATACATGTGATTGGCCACCATGAACCTCAACAGAGGATCTACTACCAAAAACATGAACCACAAGCGCTTCCAGACTGTAGTGACATTGGATAATATCTTAGCCAGTACAAAAATCTTGCTAATGGTCAAATTTATCTAGTCAAATTTATCCTCTTTAAAAAAAAAAAAATTATTCCATCATTCCATTTATTCCATTATTTCCATCTTTTAATGCTTAGCTTTCCAGGCATCCCGAGGCACCCGCCGTTTCACTGTCCACTCTGTTAGATCAGTGGGTCCTCTAATCACATTACTATAAATAAAATAAAATTCTATAAAATTTATTTTTTAGTTTTTTTTTATTCATTATATTCTTTAAATGTGTTGATTATATTGGTAAATGAGCTTTTTTGTATGTGGCAATAGAACAAGACCATTTTAAACTTAAAATTGGTAAATTTTCTAAAATTAGGTTTAATAACCTTCTATGTGATTTATTGTTTTACAGAATTGTTTTGCTAGGCAAGTAGGACTGAAGTAAGGCCAAATGTTTGTGGACACCTGACAAGCACACCCATATGTAACTGATTCTTAAACATCCCATTTCAAAGGTATTCCTGCTTTTGTTGGTATAACAACTTCTACTATTCTGGAAAAGCTTTTCACTAGATTTTGCAGTGTGGCTGTGGGGATTTGCTCATTCAGCCACAAGAGCATTAGTGAGGCCAGGCACTGATTTCAGATGAGAATGCCTGGGGGTGCAGTCAGCTTTACGGTTCATGACAACTGTGTTAGGGGGTTGAGGTCAGGGCTCTGTTCAGCCCACTCGAGTGTTTTCACACCAACCTTACCAACTAAACTATGCCTTTATGGAGATCATTTTGTGTAGAATTGTAATTCTACAGTATACATAGACACACTAGATAACAATGCTTTCAGTTTTGTGGCCACAGTTTGGTGAAGACAGCAATTAGGAACAATTATGAGTGTGATTATCAGGCATCCCCATACTTTTGGCCATCTAATATTGATTAATTAGTCGTTGACGGGAAAAGAGTCTATAGAAAGAATTAAAAGGATAAAGCAAAAAATTAGCTGATCAACTTTACTGTAATCAGTGATATTATTTTTTCAGGTTGAAATCAGTCATGTCTGACTTTCTGGACGGCAGAATTCTCTAACTTTTAAGAATGTCTAAAAATTTTAAGCATCTATCTTACACCTTGTAAGTAAAGAAACATGTTCCCCCCTGTACAATGAAATTCTTCCTTTGTTGTCCCCCTAATGAATGCCGCTAAAAAGTAGAAAATAAGCATAAAAAAATAGAATAAAAAATAAAAATAAATAAATATGGGCATACAAAAGAATAGAAGTTGTACTACTGCGAGTGAATCACAGATGTGAAATAAAAAAGAGGATCGGATAAAAATTAAGTGTTGTCTTAAGATGCACTTAAACCACTTCGGATCTGTTATTTCAGCAGTAAAATATTAACTAATCCCAATAAAAATGTTTATCTTAACTTTTCTAATTAATATCTAATTAATATCTGTTGTTTGTTCACACTGAGCAAGTAGCTTATTAGTAAGTACACTCACCTAAAGGATTATTACCTTTAGGTGAGTGTACCTTTATTACTGAACACCTGTTCAGTTTCTCATTAATGCAATTATCTAATCAACCAATCACATGGCAGGTGATTCAATGCATTTAGGGGTGTGGTCCTGGTCAAGACAATCTCCTGAACTCCAAACTGAATGTCAGAATGGGAAAGAAAGGTGATTTAAGCAATTTTGAGTGTGGCATGGTTGTTGGTGCCAGACGGGCCGGTCTGCTCAGTTACTGGGATTTTCACGCACAACCATTTCTAGGGTTTACAAAGAATGTTGTGAAAAGGGAAAAAACATCCAGTATGCGGCAGTCCTGTGGGCGAAAATGCCTTGTTGATGCTAGAGGGCAGAGGAGAATGGGCCGACTGATTCAAGCTGATAGGAGAGCAACTTTGACTGAAATAACCACTCGTTACAACCGAGGTATGCAGCAAAGTATTTGTGAAGCCACAACACGCACAACCTTGAGGCGGATGGGCTACAACAGCAGAAGACCCCACCGGGTACCACTCATCTCCACTACAAATAGGAAAAAGAGGTTACAATTTGCACGAGCTCACCAAAATTGGACAGTTGAAGACTGGAAAAATGTTGCCTGGTCTGATGAGTCTCAATTTCTGTTGAGACATTCAAATGGTAGAGTCAGACCATGGATCCATCATGCCTTGTTACCACTGTGCAGGCTGGTGGTGGTGGTGTAATGGTGTGGGGGATCTTCCCCCATTGTCTCATGACTCATTGTCATGTTTCTTGAACATGACAATGAGTTCACTGTACTAAAATGGCCCCCACAGTCACCAGATCTCAACCCAGTAGAGCATCTTTGGGATGTGGTGGAACGGGAGCTTTGTGCCCTGGATGTGCATCCCACAAATCTCCATCAACTGCAAGATGCTATCCTATCAATATGGGCCAACGTTTCTATAGAATGCTTTCAGCACCTTGTTGAATCAATGCCACATAGAATTAAGGCAGTTCTGAAGGCGAAAGGGGGTCAAACACCGTATTAGTATGGCGTTCCTAATAATGCTTTAGGTGAGTGTAGATTATTAAATCCAGCACATAACTGTTCATAACATGGCTTTTGCTCAACATTTTGATTTCACTCATGGCGCAGGCTAAACTTCAGGAATTACTGCAAGTATTGCAAAGATTTAAAAAAATTCTTCCAGAGGTCGATTTAAGACGCACCCGCAGTTTGAAACATGAGCATTATGCTGACAAAACTTTTTTTAATCTGGCACATAGCTGCTCATAATTTCACCTCTACTCAACATTTTTATTTGATTTACGGCACAGATTTAACTTAAGGTAAATACCAAAGTAGACAAAATTTTAAACAATACAAACAGACATACAGACAGACTGGTTTCTGGTTGTCCAATGTATGAAACGTAAATATACCATTTAAAGAGCTAGTTCTGATTAATGTACAGATATATTTTTCTTTTATTTATATAGAGAAGGATTTATATTGAACTGCTAAAAAAACTCTACTGCACACATCCAGACTGCAGAACGCCAGTTGATAACACTGCTATAGTTGTTATAATGTAGTGAATATCAACTAAACATCAACAATCATAACTATTGGACATGTTAGGAATTTGGGTGATGTACTGAAAGCCTGAATGCCTTGATGATGTTGACATCGCTTTATGATCTGTTCTCAAATACAAATGAAGACAGCTTTTAAAATCATTTTAAAAGTTCAACAGCTTTAGGGTAGACTTTTTTTCCCCCCATTTGTTACTTAATTTCTGTTTGCTTATCCCACCCCTGTGTGATCTCTCTCTATCATCAGCAAGGTCATGGACTTTAAGCATGATAGAGGTGCTTGGTCAGAAGGTCTCAGAGTTACATAAAAACGGTACATTCAGAAAGCCAATTTGTGTGTGTGTGTGTGTGTGTGTGTGTGTGTGTGTGTGTGTGTGTGTGTGTGTGTGTGTGTGTGTGTGTGTGCGCGCGCAAATGACCAGTCTGACCCTCTTGGCTTAAGTACTTCCTCCTACCCCCTTTTTAGATTACTGATCTATCATCCGTGACCAATTACTGTACCAGTAAGGAGCCAAGAAAAAATGAAGAATGAGGCTCTTAGAACCACGAAAGGAAGATGACACATTGTGCTGTCACATAATCAATCAATATTTCAATAAGCGGGAGTGGAGAACGAGGTGTGGGTTTGATGAATCACTAGACATGTGTGATATGAAGACCCTGCAGGGTAGGTGGCATCTCACTGTTGTTAGGCTGAGTGCTACGGGTCATTAGGTTGAAGTATGATATTGGGGAATACCACACAATGTTAAATGAACCTTGTGGTCATAGTGAGCCATGACTAACACCACTGTGAGCACTGTATTACAGAGAATTTATTATAATAGTCTGAATCATAGCAAACCATTCCCAACATCTCATGTTCACTCTCTTAACTACTTGAATTATTCATATTGCGTAGACAATGACACTTAAGAAGGCATTATTTTATTATTTTATTTTAGTTTAGTTTTTACTTCCTGTGCTGCTGACAACTTCAAAAACAGAAACACCAAATTATTTGAGTTATCTAATTGGGATGTTAATGATGTTACAACATTTGTACATCTGTTCTGACCTGGTCATCCGTGTCACACTTTCCACCCTTTTAATGAAGCCTTTAAATGTACAAGCAGAGCTAAATAAACTTATCAGCTAGGAAAATGTTCATAACAGAGGCTACAGAAATGCAATGAAATGACTGATGCTTTTTAATTTCCTCAAACTCAACATCCCCAATTCATTAAGGAATTACAAGAACAAATTCTCTAAATGACTGTAAATAAAAAGAGCTCTTATCTGACGACTCCTCAGGCACTTACTCACACACACACACACACACACACACACACACACACACACACACACACACACACACACACACACACACACACACACACACACAAATACTCATGCATGGAGCAAATAGCTCAAAAATAGGGCAAAATAATAAAATAAATAACCATTTAGGGAGGCAGCAGGCTAAGTCATAAAACAAACGCCTAATTGGCTTGAAACTCAAAGTGGCATAAGGGCAGCAGAGCTGGGGCACCTTTTTAGTCGGTTAATAAGCACAATGCATTTGGCTGATTGGCCTTTAGCTGGACTGCAAAAACATAGAGCAAATAAATATGGACTAGACATATAGACAAACACACACATGACATACACACATATACAGAGAGAAAGAGAGAGAGAGAAAAATAAGAAATGTGTGTTAGTGTGTGTCAGCAGCAGCACCACAGCATGACCTGTAGTTTTCTGAAGCATGTCACAACACTAGTGTAAAGGCTTTGTTACAGCTAGTCGGCCTGTTAGAAGCTTTAATCTAAGCTTCCTTGATATGTTTATCTCAGCCCGTCATCCCTCCACCAATTCCATACACTGTACACACAAACCCATATACTGCACCTACAATAATAAACCAGTAATGGTAGATATCATTCCAAGATCTGAGTGTCTGGTTCCAGTCCAAACATGATACAATGCCTAAAACTAGGACTATGTGATCCAACATAAGTAATGCAAGTTCTACTTCTACTAATATAATTGAGCCATGTGATTTATTTCCTCTTATGAACTTAAATTTTGCCAAGACCCTTCCAAAACTATAGCATATTGCCCAAGACTTCTCACTTCTTGAGTTTATTAAAAAAAAAAAAAGTTAAAACATTTTCTTTACCAACTGCTTCTTATTAGATAAACAAACAAGAGTCATTAATTCTGACAAATTGAAAGCAACACACTGAAATGTGTTTATAATTTGATGGTTGTAGACCAAAGTAAAAAAAAAACTTATAATAGCAACTGTTTCCTTTTTGGTACTTAATACTAAAATAAAAGAAGAAATATCATACTCGAAGTAATGCTCTTGCACTCAACATGGGTGACCAAAATGACCGCATCACATCCATACTGCACTCAAATATAGATGTGATTCAGTCATAAGAAATGAGGGTACTACCAGAGTTCTGAATATCAACCATGCTGATATTCTGCACAACAGCACAACCTTGAGTGTGTTTTTATACAACAGATCCACAAACAGCATTATCAACAGATCTATTATTGTCTCATGGAAAGTCTCTCGTACAATCAGATGGCTGGGGCCAAACTAACAGTTTTAACACAATTAAGCAATACAACATGAGAGGGAGTGTTGTACTGCTTAATATACTGTAGCATGGCTGTGATATGGATGTAGGCACAAGGGTGCAGCCCAAGTGTCAAAGGCATCACAGCCATACTTTATCTAATTAAACAGTGTGTACAGACCTACTTTCACCCATGAACCGAGTTAGTGTAATTAATTATTGTTAGAACATGCATGCATATTGTTTGACCCAGTGCTGTTGTGCTTTATTATCATCACTAGTGTAATGACCGATCAGATTCCTGGGTCAAAACTCTTGTATATATTAGGAATATTACATGAGAGGGAGTGCTGTACTGCTGGAAATATCGTGAGTGTGATGAGGTCATAAGGCCTTACAGCCATGCTATATCCAGGAATACAGCACAACCTCAGGTGAGATATTGCTTTTTGATATTATTTGATATATAGATATTTTATCAATTGATTTCGATTTGTTTCTTTAATTAACCAGTGATTTCACTCCACCAGCACATATTGTTCTGCGACTGGCAGAGCTAACCCACCACGACTGGAGGAGCTGGCAACCAAGAGTTAGCAACCAAATGTAACGCTACGCCAAGTCAAGCCCTCTGCTCGAGCCGTGTCATGATCACCTGCAGCCCCTCTCCACATTCCGTTCCACTGCTTCCGTTTTGCCGCTTCATTCACAGGCATGAGCACACCTGCTCCGTATTTCATTCATTAGTTTTCACCCTATATAATTCGCCCAGGAACAACCGTCCGGTGCCGAATTATTTCGTGCTCCAAGCCCAGTGTCTAGTTTATCTGTTGTGTCATTGTATCTGCTAATTATAACTGTTGCCTTCTACGTTGTTGACCTTTTTTCCCTCTGATTACGTCCTCAGCTTCACGACTCGGAATTGTTCGCTACGCTGATTGATAACCCG
>JAAGKR010009699.1:0-25670 GCA_011419295.1 Clarias macrocephalus | reverse complement strand
AAAAAAAAAGCTTTTATTTTGCTTTTAATAAAAAAAAATTATAATAATTTTCAGTTATTAACCAGCACAGAAAAGCTCATAGACCTGGCAACTCATCCAATACTATTTTGCCAGTAAAGTGTTCTCTTTTCAGAAGAATATTCCACATTGGAATCTAATCAACTTTCAACCGTGAAAAACACAAAACAGAAAGAGAAGAAAGAATAAAAATGTACTGGTTAATTAAATAAAGCCTTACTTGTAAGTGAGGATCAATGTCAAATATAGTCTCCCCTCTCCTCATGTCAGTTATTAACCATGGACCTCCAGCACTGCAAATACAGAAGGAGAAGCAGATTTACACACGGTTAATGAAAAAGGAAGGTAACAACAAAACAAAGCATTTCAGAGTCAGTGACGCATTTAACCAAAGGGGAAAAAAAACATTGTAAACAGAAAGATGATGTCTGAAAAAAACTAACCAGGGGGGGGGGAAGGGGCAATATTTACAACATTTGTCCACAAGGTAAAACAAGGGACAAGGCAATCCTGTACCCATTAAAAACAAGGTGTCCTTACGTTACAGCAAGCCAGAATACTCACACACGCACTCCACGCAGCAGGTCCAAAATGCCCTGACCATTCCACTGTTGTGCTGCCTGGAGCTCTTCTGTGCACACCCCCACTATCTTCAAAGAACCAAAAAAAACAAAAAAAAAAACAACCCATAATTAATACACCTACACCAAAACATGTAATGGTGCATGGACTGGTCTCCATTGCAGGGTACATTACCACTTTGTACAAGCAGTTCCTGCCTCAGGATTTTCTATCTCTATGGCCTGAACAAAACAGTTATTGGTAATAAATATATGAATTGTGTTACATGAGAAATATCCTGCAGCAATAAAGCGTCTGGCTTTAAAAACAAAAACAAACAAAAAAAGCTGCCTCTCTTAAACCAAGTTTAACACCTTTATTAATATCTTATAAATAATCAACTGATGCAAAAATAAGTTTCGTCAAAAATTATCCACACTGCAGAATTTATTTGCATAATTCTTCGACATAACTTGCTTTTCAATACACTATGTCCGACTGTCAACAAGCTTCCCTCATTAAAAAAGGTGCAAGCCACGAATGCACCGCTGTCCTCACTTCTTCATCAGAAGAGAATCCTGGTTCAGCTTTCAGGAAGGCAAACGTGATGGAGAGAGATCTGCACTATAGAGAGAATGCTTTAACACAAAGTTTAAAACAAAGTTTCTGCAGAGTGTCGACAGTGTGGGCAGAAGTGTACATGCGTGCATTGTCATGCAAGATCACATTGGCTTTGGCTAGCAGTCCTCTGCGTGAAATCCAAAGTTTAGGTATTAGGCTCTTAAATAAGCATCCGACTGTAACAAGCACTCTTGACTGTTGAACCTTTGTCCTGATAATGTTCGGATACTGGCCTTTAAGAGTCCCAGAAAACTGTAAGCATCAATTTTGCAGGTGATGGTTAACTTCGGCGATTTAGGATGTTTTCATTCCATACTCCACCGTTTACTCTCAAACTCGCAGTGATGAATCCACGTCTCGTCCCCAGTAATGATTCTCTCCTTAGAGCATTGGTTAAAATGTTGAGAATTTTCCACAAGTTGTTTCGGCACAAGGTGCACCCTCAGACCACAAAAGACTGCGCAAGTGGGACAACCAATTTTTGCTCGCACCAGTTACAAGTTACAAAACGGGCAGCCAGCAGAAGTTGTAATATAACCAGAGTGCGGATCATTTTTGACCCCTTCTCTCATTAAAAACAGAGAGAGAGAGAGAGAGAGAGAGAGAGAGAGATTTACAGTGGAACCTTGGATTACGAGCATAATTTGTTCCGAAAGTGGGCTCGTATTCCAAAACACTCTTAAACCAAATCATCATTTCCCATAAGAAATAATGAAAACTCAAATTATTCGTTCCACAGCCCCCAAATAAATACATAAAAATAATTAATACAATCTATAAAATGAAAATAAAACAAATTAATCTGCACTTTACCTTTAAAAAAATACAATTAAATCCTGACAGATAAGCGTTTCCATTGGTGCGTGCACGCGCCGTGTGTGTGTGTGTGTGTGTGTGTGTGTGTGTGTGTGGAATTAGCCCCTTCCCTCGCCTCGTTTTACACAGTAACACTCCTCCTCCCTCTCCCCACCTCGCTTTTTCACAACAGTTTCATAACAAACACACGCACACAACAGAAACACCGTTTTAACAGACTGACATGAGCGTATATTAACAGACACACTTTTTAAGTTTCTCAACAAGCGCATAAACACAGCAGAAACACTGGTTTAACGGAAAAAAGCGAGACTGGCACGAGCGCATACTAAAGGAATCACTTAAGTTTCACAACAAACACACAAACACAGAAACACCGTTTTAACAGGAAAAAAAAAGAAATCTCTCTGACCAGGTGTGAGCGCATACTAAGAGAATCACTGCTGTAAAGTAAAAAAAAACAAATGAACCAGCACCTTACCTTTGAAATGAATCGCGACAGAGCAGAGTTTCTGTGTCTTTGTGAAGCCGGGAGGTGTGAAAAGGCGAGAGCGCGTCTGTGTGTGTGTGTTTCAGTGTCAAATTGCGCACGCAGGAGCATAGTTTCTGTGTTTGTGAAGCCGTGGGGGGAAGGAGGGAGAGGGAGGGGGAGGGTAAAATGAGAGAGTGATGCTCGGTGTCAAAATAAGAGTCGCATGTGTAAAGCATGAACCTCGGCGCTCGTAAACTAATACTTGCTCGGTTTCCGAATAAATAATTATTTCAAATCTTTGCTCGGTTTGCGGAACACTCGTAAACCACGTTACTCGCAATCCGAGGTTCCACTGTATTACCATGTTTTTGACAATACATTTGGGGAAATGGCTGGCTAAGAGTTACGAACGTACAGAATACTAAAATAAGTTTTGCAGCATATTCTTACACTGAACTCTTATGAACATAATGCAATAGCACTAGTATGCAAGAACAATGAGAGGTCAACTGAGATCTGTTATGTCTTACTTGGAGGAAGCTAACTACCCCAAAGGGGGTTTGTACAGGTTGCATCTGGGGGTCCTCTGTGAGCAGCATGTGCTGGATTCGGGATTCGCTGTTGTCAAGTGGACTGTGCCATGAAATGTGGTCACCACTACAGAACGTGTTTTCTGCAGAAAAATACAACACGTTTAAATCGCGTTCAAACTTTTATCCACAAGACATTTCAACCAAAAACTGCTCTAAAATTTTTTTTAATAAAAACAGGTAATATGCACTTTTTTTAGTGTACATCAAAGAATTAACAAAAAAACTGTAATCTATTACTAAGCACTAATTACACACTATGGAGGTTGATCAAGTGTACTGGATGTAAGTCCTATTAAGGGAAACCTCTTTGGCAATGCCATGGAACAGTTTCCACAGGAAAACAATACATTACACATAATCTACTCATACTCTGACAATTTCAGCAACTTGTACTCGAATATCCATAAGACTCGGTACCGAACTTCGATACTTTTATTACACCAACAGAATTGCTTTGATACCACTGGATATCAAAAAGTGTCTCCATTTTATCATCTGTGCACATGCAATGTAACATATACAAAAAGAACATGTTAAAAAAAAAAAAAAAAACCTGCTCCATGTTTGACTGCATGAGGAACAAACCACAGCCTTCTTCCGCTCATCATTCAAGTTTGCATAACGTAATAAAACGTCCTTCAAATTTTCCACCACCGGATTTCCCTCCTATGTAACTAAGGAAAACACTATGACTGGAATTTCAGCAGGTAATATTTAGCAAACAAATGGTTACCAACTTGGCCAACATGTACATGATTATTTACTAAATATAACACTGCTAGATCAGGTGTGCTGCCGATGACTTTAACGGAGATCTTCAAGGAACTTTAGATTTTTTTTTATTTAGCTTTAGCAGATCACCAGAGAGAGCTAAGTTGGCAAAATCGAAAGCTGAACTGTATTCAATTAGAGACTCAAAACAGCAGCCTTCTGGTAATATGAAGGTTTCCAATTCAATTCTGGCTTCTCGCTCTCTCTCTCTTGTCAAGACTAGTCAGAGAAGTAACCAATGAGGCTCAGAATGACACACAGTGTAGTGCTCAGGGTGACTCAGGGGGAAAAACCCTAATAGATGAATGTGAATTAGATCATTTTAGGGACCGTATATTTACTTGAAAATTTGTCAGCTATGAAGGTTAACTTAATTATTTTAATGTACGTGAACTTTGAGCTAGCTCTTGTGAAGTGTGAACTCTTAATAGACAACTTTGAGTTGTGGTAAACGTGTTTATTTTTATTTTGTAGAACTGCCTAGATTAAAAATGACAAATTGTTGGAAAATAAAGGAATAAAAAAAAAAAAGTTAAACTACCCTTTTTGAAAATAAAAAGTGCCCTTTACTAGCAATGTAAAATGTTATATTTAACCAATAAATGTAAACTTATTTGTGTGTTCATTAAGAAACCAAGTATGAGGTGTGTTAGTTTGGATAGTTTCCTCCATGAGAATCTAAAGAAAAATTTCACCATGACAAATCCGAGAAGTGAGATTATAAAAAATATATATAGTATAAATAAATACATTAAAAAAACACCCTGTACACAGCCCTATCTTCTGTTTGCTGGCACTGATTTAGAAATATATTTGCTACAGACCACTCAAATATAAGCGTGACCATCTTTGAACAAAAGCCTCCCCAATATACAAGAACAGAACAAGTGACGTGATGAATCTTGTAAAGAAGGTTCAGACATTACTCTCACTGGCTTCGACAGGGTATTTAAAGCCGACCAAATTGCTTTTTAATATTAATGAATGGGTAATGGCGAGGCCAGTCATAATAACAGGACACGATCTGTAACTCAAACAGATCGAGTTCATATGAATCCAAAATACATCTGGTTAATTTCCATCAGAACTGACATTTCTGTTTTGTTGAGATCAAACCTAGATAGCTTCTAAAGGCTCTAAAGGTGAAGAAAATGTGATTCCGCTGCCTTCTTTTGAAAAGATTTTGTTATATGGTGCATTTTTCAAATAATAAATAAATAAATAAATAAACAAACTCTCAACAAGCAAACACCACAGATGTTTTGTAAAAGTTATAGGAATTCCACTTCGAGATATCTTTCAATGGCGATTGCCTAGATGCGTTACAACAGACACAGGATGTTTGCCCTCCTTCACTCAGATTTGGTGCTGGTTACATTTCATGGAAAACAAAGAAATGATTGCAGGCAGTGAAAAGCCATATGGGATTAAAACAGTTTCTCACCTGATTGAAAGACGTATCGAGCCAAACCTTGCATAAGCTCAGCTGGCCAGGTGGGCGGTGCCGTCTCCCCGGGCTCCCTCTTCAGTCGAAATGTAAGCTCAAAACCAAATCCACTTGGACCTTCATGACCGGTGAATCTAGGAAAACAAATATCTTGCATTTTTAAACCATCACACTAAATGCAATTTTGTAACGAACTATAACTAAATGCATTTATGTACGCTCAACCTGACACATGGTTATGAAACTTTTTGTTATTTGTCCATTTTAACCAGTCTGCTCTTACTTATCTACATGCTTAGCAGGGTAGATGAAGTTATAACACTCACTCATGGACTCTGTTGTCTCCGTACAGATCACTTAGGCCGAGACTCACATAGTGCCAGTGTTCCTGTACATCCAGAGCAGGACATCCCACGTTTCTGTACATGCTGATGTAGTCCAGGGGATCTGGCCCCCCTAACCTGTGTTTACATAATGAAAGGGTAAAACAAGGCTAACCAAACAAACGTGTGCAGCCATCTAAAGTGCCCTGAACAGCACATACCCTCTTACACTAGTGTACAAGTAGATAAACAAGTCAGGAGACTTTCTAACTCAACACGACTTAACATTTAAGTTTTAAGTCCAACTTTTCGGATGTAACGTTGCCTGCTAGCCCTGGCTAGCTCTATTAAACAAAAGTCAAATATGTATACATATATCCCATATTTCTTTTCATCACACATTATTTTCATGAACATGTTTTGGCAAAGTGTAAAATCTGCATGTCAGAGATGCTTACCAGTACTTAACTATGGCAGTGACTTGTAGCGGGTTTGGCTGCTCGGGATACAAGCGCCGACACTCCGCGTAGATGGCCTGCAGACCCGGCGGAAAGAGCGAGGCGAGCCCGAGGTGGCCAGCCGCTCCGCCGCTAGGCCGCATTTCATCCATCCTTCACCACGGCAGCCGAAAACAATGTAAAGTTCTAAAAAATAAAAAATACCGAAACCTTGACGCTCCCTTCACAAAAGTAATAAAAAATTCTTTAAGGTGATTATCCTAGCGTAAAAATATATAGTCTTTCCAGCAATAAAAAAAATAAACCCTGTACACTCGTCTCCCCCAGGGTTAGCAGGAGGCGGGGCCTCTTCCTTTGACTGACACTCGTTCTGTCCAATCAAAACGGGCGTTGTTTGACAAAGAAACTCGCTGTGATTGGATAGCGTATAAATGTGGGATGAACGGGCTGGTCTCTGGCAAGGATATAAAATGTATTATTTCGATTTTGCTCATTTGTAGAGCTCATAATGAGTGACTGAATTCAAACCTGTTTAAACACACCACTTTTTTTCACTGTGTTTGCTTGCTTGTGTTTGATTCAATAGTTGTTTATCTTTTACACAAACAGGCGCCACCTACTGTTTGGTTATACAGTGTAGTTATTACTTGGTTACGTTTCTTTTTCTTAAAACAAACCCAGAATAATTTCAGAAGAGATAACTTGCAGAGTATTAACGACAGAATGACTTCATCCCCGAATAGATTTCTAAATCAAAAGTTCCCAACCTGAGCTGGGTCTACCCTAACACTCACATGTACAGTACATGGGGAGTGGGAAACCGTGGTTTATCATAGTAGGCCCATGTTGCCTATAGCTGCATAATTAGTGCACATAATATTTAATACATCAGTCTGTTACATAACCAGAAAATGCAACTGATTTATATCATCACCATTGTTTTACCGGGCGCTTGGATATATGAGCCATTCATGAACTTTCCGACTGACGATGGATGAAACTTAACTTATTCCGAAACTTTTCATGTGCCTGGGAAATGGGTAACTACAGAGGAATTCTGTTCATTGATTTATTCATGTAATATACTTTACTAACTCCCTTATGAGTTTAATGGTGATGTATTGAAACACAACGATCTGTTGAGTGATTTGAAGCAGCTGAGTTTGGCCTGTTGTAATCATACCGTTAATGGTTATCTCTTATATGCTGCCTTTTGAGATTTATGAAATATTATAGTGACACTGTGCATTTTTCTTTACATTCATGGCTCTTAACTGCATATTGATCTATGTTCTGTACTGTTTCAGGCTTTTAATTCAGCCAGAATGACCACATTCTACATCCCATCTACTGTGCACAGCAATATACATGCTCTCCACCAGTACTTCTAGCCAAATCTTGGGACTGGTCTTACCATGATTTATACATATAGTCATCCTGAACCAAGTAGTGGATCATGGCCTCAAGGATTTACCCTCCGAGGGGAGCTAAGCTGAGCGATGCTTGAGTGGGTGTGTGGAGCAAGCCAGAAACTTCCAGATCAGACGATCTGTGACGAGTGTATGGCAACTACCCAAGCGCTGCTGTGAACATCACTTATCACAGAGGGGAATTTGTGGTGCGTGGAGAACCATGGGTTGGGGAGCAGGAGTATCGGGTAGAGAAGAAGCTCGTTCGACAAACTGAGGGTTGTCACAAAGAAGCCAAACCAGAAAATGAGAAGAAAGAAATCGAAGACAGGAAAGCAACTGAATGTGGAGTAGGATAGTTGAATTTTATTTGGTGATTCACATTTTGGAGTCTGAGCTGGTACACTTCAGTAATTCATATAACATGAATGTTTTAAGTTTAAACAGACCAGAGTGATCATTACCATTTTCAGCTACTAAAACTAAAAACTAAAAGAATGTAGTATTTTCATATATATGATTATATTGCTTGCAATGTATTTTATTTCGTATTACTTTCATAAGAATGTAATGGATATCAGCTGTGGGTTTGGTTGGTAATTCTTCTCTGTAGGGTGTCCATGACTTTCAGTTTCCATGGAATGATCCTGAGTCATTTACCAGGAGCAGGAGATAAGGCATATTTGTGGTCAGTGTGTGGGTGGACCCACATTTTCATACTTTAACTTGCATATCATCACTGTAAATCTTAGCTTATCGTACAATGCTATATAAATTGCAGATACAAGACGTACATAGCATGTACATACAAGGCAATACATAGGTGAAATTGTCTTCTACATTGTACAATCTAGCATTAAAAGTAGTTGGTATGAACAATTTCCTGCACATACTACACATAAACCTTGATGTTTCTTCTACTTAGAAAAGAACACTGAATAACTGAATAAAAAGGTGTGATACAATTCAAGGGGGAAATGTTTCTAAGCCATTTGATTAGTACACCCACTCATTCTGCTAAATAAACAAAAAGAGTATATCTCACATGCAGTGTATATAAGCCTAAAAAAAAAAAAAAAAAGAGAAAGACGAAGAAACACTGCATGCATGGTTTGCTCTTGACTTATACGACACATTTGAATTTCAATTCATAGCAAAAACATCTATGAAACATTTGGCTTGTTATGAAGATAAAGAGCACATTGCCAAAAGAACTGAATCCATAGATGAGCTCCACATGTCCACCATCTATGGAATTCAGTTCTCAGGGCCAAGTGCTCAGAAGAGTCGTATACCTTTCTTATTGTGTAAGAAACTGGATGCTGAGGCTGCTTACATGGCCCATGAGATTGAAGCTGCTTTACCAAGACACAGCTTTATAGAGCCATTAGTGGAATCTTATTAGCTGAAATCAGATATTACAAGAGTTCAGGCAAATACACTTCAACAGTTTTAACGCATAAGGGTTCATCAATACTAGGTAAAGCATTGTCAACCTGTTAATAATCCCTGTGTCATCCTATGAAAGGTCTAAGTGCCAAAACAACTGAAAGGACTACGTTTATTTTCTCAATGTTATCTCATTCACATATTTGTTTAATGTTTGATCATTACTGAATTCCTGAGACAGGCACATTGCAATTCATGTCCTCAGAACTCTGGCCACACCTGAAGAGTTTCAGGAAATGTACTTTCCGTTAAATCAGACTAAAACCAGTTGAACGGCATTAATGAACGTACAGGCAAAACCCAAATAAACCTTCAGACATGATGCATTATATTTGTTAGATTTGTTATATTGGTATACAATATTTTTATACAGTACACCCCATGCCATTTTATTTTAATAAAATGCTATTTGTGAAATATATTTTTTAAAAATCCCAGCATTAGGTATTAAATTGAAAATGTACAATTAAAGGAATAAGAAAGTACAGCTAATCAAAATTGTCTTTAAGATGATTTTTCAACTTTTCTTTACTGTTTAGTAATTCCAATACTGTTTAGTTTTTTTTTTTACTTCTTAAATACCCAGAACCTTTTAATGTTTTATTAGGGTTACCTAAGTTTTCAAATAGAAATTCTCTGTACCTGATACTCACCTATAATAGAGGGAAAAATTATCCCAATTTGGCATACCACTCATGGGAAAAGTTCCTACTTCAGTATCCACCAACTTCTCACAGCTGATGACTTTCCCGAGCCAACACACACCCATCCTCTCCAATTGAGCTGTAAAGACTTATATATAAACTGTAAATTCTTCAGCTTAAATAGTCATGCACGTCCGTGTTTCTGCCTTACTCAGGGACACACTCACTCACTCATGCTCTGTGAGTACGGTAAGCCTGGCAGTCACTTCCCAGTAAGAAGGAAGCAGTGGGAGGGAGTCTCCCGCCCCCTCGTAGTGAATCAATACACAGCGCTTCTGAGGAAAAATATCTCACTGGTTCAGCCCTCAGTTCCCATAAAACAAAAAAAGGGAAAAGGGGAGAGGGAGGGAAAAAAAAACTACTTGTCTCTGTAGGAACCAGGAATTCCCCTACTGCAAAAATGTGGTTTCAGGCGAGAATAGGTGACACAGCACAGGCAAAGAGAAACTAACTGTCTGAAAGTTTGTTTTTGTATTTCCAAAAAGGAAATGGAAATCCTACATGTTGAACACTCATTTTTAGAATCATGTTTACTGTTAGTGCTCCGAAAAAGAAAGAAAGAAAAAAAAAAAGAATGATCAGTTCAAGTTTCCTCATATGGAAGTTTCTGCTGATTAATACATGTATGTTGCATCATACTGAGGTGTGGTGTTTCAAGCGTGAATACAGTTCTTCCACCTTCCCACTCTACTTCCATGTTAACACTTACTGTAAGCTGAAGTCATGGAGTATTCGCAAATTCAACCAACAAAATTGTGATTTATAACTGGTTAGACATTCAAATTGCAGTTGCGAGATGACTAATCTACACTCCTGCGTTTTCGAAATTAACCCAATATTGCAACATGGAATATGTTGAATTTTCAGTTGCATGTCATCTTTTCTTATACTGAGAACGCATCTCACCACATGCTATTTAAGGTCAAATGTGCGTTCATGAAAAAAAAAAAAACAACAACAACAGAAAACAGAGATATGTTATAAATACAATAGTCTTAAAGCATTTGATGTCTCAAATAAATCAGTTAAAAGTGAATCTGAACCGAAGCTCTTCATACTACATCACAGCATGTTTCTTATTATTTGAAGTCATAGATATACACAATGGTGAAAATCATTAAAACATGACACGTCTTCTCTATAGGCAAGACGGCCAGGAAGATCTACTAGTGACGTAAGTCATTTAATGTCATTTCCAGCAAGAAGTAAACTCAATGTCATGTAAAATGATATTTCTCAATATCCACTTGGTCATCCTGGAAGACATTGAGTTTTGCCATGCCGATAACTGTAGACAATTTCATCACATGCCTTTTCTACATAATTTGACTTTTGCTTGGTGAAGCTGAAACCTCTTCCCTGTCTTTAGAAAGAGCATGATGTTAGAAGAGGCTGGGGGTCAAGCTATCCATGTGCAGTGACTTAAAAGCCCAGGGCAACAATAAGGGAATCTACTTTCACAGAAAATCCTTCTGCTGGTAGGATAAGTTGCAACTGACATTTTGAACAGGACTTCAGAAACAGACACGGCTTTCATGCTGCTGTTTGAACACGGGGGAAATTGGCTGCAAAGGTCACCGAGCCCATTTCCTTTCCCCTATGCTCACTGAGATAGACCTTTATAGCACCTGCTCTTTTTTTTTGCTTGCACTTTAACCAATAGTAACCATATTCAAATGCTCCATATGTTCGGAACGGTGTGGATTACCCAAGAGTGTGGAGAGGATTTCCTTCCCTATTTGTGGTGCTGACCTCTGTTTGGTATCAGTCTCTTTCCCAAAACTTTGATTTTGCTTTGACCAGGATGACTTAGCAGTAAAAAATTTCCCTCCTTTGAAACCAGTCACAGTAGGTTCATGCTTTTATGTTATGTTTTATGTTTATGTTAATTAAGTTAAAGTTTCTATATAAATTGTAGTATATATAGTTTAGTAAAGTCGTCATCAACTACATTGTTCTGCATTATTGTCATAGTGTCATTCCTCGCATATTTACATATTAAGTATGATGTGTATGTTGGTTGAGTCATTGTTTGTTGTTGTTTGTACAGCAGTATATACATTCAGATAAAAGTGTGACATGTCTGAATAGAGAGATGCCAAACTTTTATCTGAACTTTAAAAAAAGAAATAAAAGTACAGTCACCTCATCCAAGGATATGATTCAAGGCCGTCAACAAAATATTTCCATTCAAATAAAAGAGTATGAGGTTTGCCTTCATTGTTGATTTCTTTTCTTTGTTTGTCATAATTCTTCTTACTTCCAGGACGGAAATGTTGACATGTTCAAAAGTCGTTATGTCGCACACACAAATTCCCATAATTCCAGGTTAGAAAAACACCAGCAGCACAAAACTGACCACTGCCTAAAGGAAAGATTTTTTTTTTTTTCCCATCATGAAATATCCTTCCCAGCTCATTGTCTACCACATGAAAGAGGTTTCACCTTTTAACATATTTTTTCTTCTTCATATGCCACCCCAAGCACACACATTACAGGCAGTTTGTAAATGACAATCAGCCCACAGCATGTCTTTGGAAAGTTGGGGGAACCCTGAAGAAACCCACCAAGCACAAGGAGAACCTGCTAAATGTGCGCGCGCACACAGGTTTTTAGAGGTGAATCCACAACCGTACAATTAAATGTCTGTGGCCAAACATGTTGATTTTTTTATTATTATTATTGAAATTGTAGGAAAATATAATATAATATATATATATATATTTCTCAGTGTAAACTGTGGTGGCGAGTTTCTTTCATATCAGTAAGTGTGGGGCGGGCCGTGTCAGCACATTGCATCGTACATTCCATGAACATTGCATTCGTTTCGCTTTTCGTTAAAAAGAAAAAAGTTTCTCCTGTTTGTTTGTTTAGATTTTTTTTTCGATTAGTGTTTGTGGCGATAATAAGTGGAATGAGTCGAACAGTTTGGAGAACGAAAAGCGAGGATTATTGCCTAGGGTGTAAAAAAAGGAAGAGGTGGCAGGTAAAAGCTGAAAGCAAACAAACACTTTAAAACAAATGTACATGTATTAACACGTTATGGACTCTTATTATTTATTCTCTTGTTGCTGATCCCCCCTCAATGCTGTTAATAGTTAATCTGTTGTATTTCGTTTTCATATCATACAAAACGCACTCATTTTTTGAAAACGTCATATTTGTTTCGTGACCAAAATATTACTATTCAGTCCACATAAATAGTGTTTAAATATATATGTATTTTCCTGACTTCCAAAAGGTGGCAACAACGTTACAAACTCAGGCTTGGTTTCAAACGAGCTAAAAGAGCCCTCGTGCACTTTCTCTACTCCATTTTGCTCAGAGTTGCCACAACCAACGCACAGATGACTTTTTCTTTTCTTTTTAAAGCATTGTTTAATAAGGCGCTTTCTGAGCTGTGCACTGCCGGGAATAAAAACTGCGTGTTTTCGGGTGTTCCAGGTGACTCCAAGAAGTGAGCGAGTCGTCTTCGTGCCTGAATCGGACGTGACTCACTTCCCCTTTTTCACAGGAAGAAGACGCGTTAACGTGTCAGAGCTGCTGTGGTTGTACTGTATACCCAAGTTAGAGGACTGATAGTGTTTGCTAAATAAAAGTAGTGTGTAAGTTAAAGTCCGGCTATGTAGCTGCTTTAAATGAAATATAAAGGAAACTTGTGGATTTGTTTGTGTGAGAGCAGGCCATGGACAATTAGATATTGTAACATTAGAGCTTGCGCGTGCCTCTTAATGTGTCATCGTTAGTGGGAAATAATATATATATATATTTATAAAAAAAAAAAACACTGAGCAGGTTGAATGCACGGGGTGGCATGAACACGCACTATAGTCAACTGACTGGATGAAGCTTTTCGGCTGCACGTCCGTACAGAGACGGTGCTGTGTTCAGTGCATGAGGTGACCCAGAGTCCTGCGTTCACTTAACCCGATAGCATGCTGCGATTAGAAGCCGTGGCTAACGTGGTGCTCAGGGTTCCCAGTCTCTTAGTCCTGGACTTGCTCTACAAATGCGACATCGAGAGCTTCACCCACCATCTCAGGGCGAGCAGCGAAGACATGCTCTTCAAATACAAATACGTGCTCTGGAACATTTACTACTTAGGTACAGTTTCATCTCTTCCTCTCTTTAAATGCTTATAAGACTTCCCCAGAAGACAAACACAAGCTTTGATTCATGTGTCCACAGGTCACTTAGTGAGCACAATAGTGCTGTTATTGCCTCTCGGTCACATTGTCCAACTTTACCTGCATGTCCTGACTGCCCTTCTGCTCTACATGGGCCATCAGATGTCCAGGTGAGCTCTCCTCCTTTCTTCCCTGTCAGCAAGCAGTGATCAGTAAATTGTTCCACCTACCTTTCCATTTACATCCACTCATTTAACTGAACAATATTCAAGATCATCAGCATCTTACGCTCAATCACTCACACACTAGCTGATGCTATACCACTTTATCCTGTGTACAGGAACACTCCCAAGAGACTTAGGGCACGAGGATCATGGACGGGAGAAGCAATCCAGTCCATTGCGGGGCACATACACATACTGTATATACATACACACACGCTCATTCACAAACTACGGGCAATTTGGGAACGGCAGTTAGTCTAATGTGCCTGTCTTTGGACTGTGTGTGGAAATCGGAGCACCTGGAGTTAACCCACCAAGTACAGGGAGAACATGTAAACTCTGAACACAAACCCTGGAGGAGCAAGACAAAAGTTCTAGCCACTATGCCGCTCATCATCTTGCAGTTCAACCCTATTATCATTAAACTTTTTTTTTTTTTTTAACCCACATCCGCTTCCACATGCTGCCAAGCCTGATCACTCAAATGATGTTTGCTCTGTTGACACGCAGCTAGCAGGTCAGGGCATCTGGCATTCACCTGTACCCTGATCTGCAATCCTTAACTGATTATAAACAGACAAGAGCATACAGATCATCCTCTTTTCTTTGTAAACCTGTGTGTGCAAAATATGCTCGGGAAGATATGGGCAAAGTCGCGAAATGGACTTTGTGTTCCTCGAAAACCTGTTTTTGAAGTCTACACAGGTGCATGTGCTATATGTTTATAACTTGGCAGCATTCCTAAATGATGTGCTACTAGCCTTTTACAAATGACCTTTGTAAGGGATATTTAGGGTCATTCAGCTTTTCAAACGAGACATTTATTTATTATTTTCCTCATTAACAGGGAGTATGTTGTCGGAGAGAGCCAATACGGGTATGACGGAGCACTCTTTCTGCATCCACCAGCGCTGAACCGTTTTGTGAGGGCACTTACAAGTAGGTACAAACCCCTCATCTAAGACTGCACCATGAAAGCAGTACTTTAAAAAATCTTGCATTAAGACACTCATAATCATATTGTATTTTGGTTATGATGCTAGGGAAAGGAGTTTCACAATGTATACGTTGTTCATTAGCATTTAATCTAATTCACTTCTCTGAAGTTTTTTTTATATATAAAATAACTTTGACTTGTTGTGTATCTTACTAGTAGTGAATTTGCTACTTGCTTAGGTTGCTATTTTAGTACTTAACCAATTTCCTTCAACAAAGTTGAGCATAAGGTCTTCGGTTGAGTGACAGCTTCCTGTTTTTTCATCTCTGACATGCATCTACATGAAAAGCGTAACCAAAACCATTATTTGCTGAAGGTTTTTAGATAGCTGTCTTCCAGAGATTGTTTTTCTCAAGAAATTCAAAATTAAATGAAATTACTAGAATGAAATCGACATGGTGGCTGTAATCATGAGAAAAGGTCACACATGCTATTTTTCTGTTGCTCAAGCTCATAGGTCACACTCGGTCTTCTGTGGAGAGGACTAATTAAGACTGTTTGAAGACCAAAATTATTTGAACCTTTTCCAGTAAATTTTGCTCCTCCCCAGAACACAATGATTTTATTCTGTTTTCTGGATAGCGTTGGAGTGCTGCAATTAATAACTGATTATATTACATTAATGAGTGAATAAACTATAGACATTTTCTGAGGGAGACAGAGTACCATATTTATGTATTTATGTAGGTATGTAGGTTTGGAGACACCTTCTAATTCCATGGTCTTTCCTGATTTTGTATTTCTTTCTACACTGTAAAACAATACTAAGTGCATCGAAAATATGCAATAATCTCTTTTGAACAGTTATTGTGATGTCTGATAAATGAAATGAAATGAAAAACTCTAAATGAACTTCTCCTTTGCAGTAGAGGTAAGTTTGGGTCCTGCTTTCCTGGGATAGTCTTCATGAGCCAGTTTCATTATGCTGCTTGATGGGTTTTGCAATTGCACTTGTTCTTGCAAGAGCTATTCCGGAACAGCTGACCTTTGTGTCTTAAAATAACAACCGATTACTGTTGTTACTTAATTACAGAATGCCATATGTGTTATTTCATAGTTTGGAAAAAATCCAGTATTGTTCTAGAACGTAAAAAAAAAATTGAATACAAACTTGTGTCCAAACTTTTGACTGGTACTATATACATGCATACATGTTTGTAGATTATTAGTCTTCATTTAATTTGTTGTTTGTGACAGGTCAGATAATTGTTGCCACTCTGTGTGCATTCCTTATGCGCACTCGTCGTGTATGGCTGTTCTCTGCACACTTGCTCCCACTGGTTGGACGGATGTGTTTATTTTCTCAAGATAACATCATGACCCTCACGACTATTTCCATGGGGATAACTGCAGCAGAGGTTGCCATCTTCCTCCTCATGAACCTCTTTGTCCCATATAGACTAGCCAGGGCCACATATCAGCAAATAGCCCAAACAGAGGTAAACCTGCATGTTTACAAGTGTGTTTAAGTGTTCACTACAGCAAACCAGTATAATGTAAAACACACACATCTGTTGTATCTCTATACTGTCTGCTGTCTTTAGGTAACTGATTTGTACCGGTTGTTGGCAGTGGGCATGTCTCTCTGGCATCATTTTGCCGTGCCCGTATTATTCAGTGCATTTTGGTTTGTACTGTTTGGAGTTCATCTTGTCTCCAATGTTGGCAGCTCCACTGCCACCCAAGAGGGGCTGCTGCTCTACTTCTTCACCAGGTAAACAGTCACTGTCACAAACAGTCACAAATCTAGTGCTGTAGCCTCTGATATTTGCATTCACCCTAAGCAAAGTTAAAATTCAGTGGTGCATGTCCTGTAACAGATACACAATTCTACACTGCAGGAAATTTAGAGATTAATAGAAGTATTCTGACAATCTCTTGAAACCACTTTGAACATAAAACCAAATTCAGAAAGTTTGCACATTTGTATGATGAATTGCTTGTTAAATTTGTGTGGCTTTTCTTTTCTGTGTGTGTGCGCGTGCAAGTGTGTCTGAGTGCTGTGCTAGTCCTTGCTCTCTACTGGGTTTGACATTTGTGGTTTCTTATTTGGCACTGGGCCTCCTGAATCTCTGCAAGTTCTGCCTGGGAGGATTCACAGCACTGCAAAATCAAAATGTCATGCACAGGTATGTGTGTAAATAAATAAATATACATCTAAAATAATTATATACAGTATATATATTCATGGCTGTGCAAATGTAGTAAATATTAGTAAATTATTTTACTACACCAACATGTTGTTTGTGTTATGTGTACTGTATGTTGCAGGGGTGTGACAGAGGGTGTGACTCTGTTGTTGTTGGCCCTGCAGACCGGCTTGTTGGACTTGCCAGCCCTGCAACGCTGCTTCCTCCTCTTCATTATCCTCTTTATCGTTCTCACTTCCACACTGCAGAGCATGAGTGAGATAACTGAGCCTATTGTGTTAGGACTTGGAGCCAGCAGAAACAGGTAGAACTTTACCTTTTTTTTTGATGTTGTTGATAAAGACATGAGCAGCTTTAACAGCTTCCATCCTAAGCGTTAATAACAGTTAATACATAAATAAATAAATAAACACTTCAAGGTAGCCACATTTTGCTTCGATGACAGCTTTGCACACTCTTGGCGTACTCTCAGTCAGCCTCATGCGATAGTCACCTGGAATGGTTTTCCCATTTCCCTGGAAAGGAGTTCCCATGGGTGTTGAGTACTTGTTGGTGGATTTTTCTTCACTCTCCAGTTCAATTCACCCCAAACCACCTCAATTGGATTTGTATCAGGTGATTGTGGAGGCCAGGTTGCAGCGTTCCATCACTCTCCTTACACAAAGCTCTTATATACCCTAAAGGTGTATTTGGGGTCATTGTCCTGATGGGAAAACTAACTGGAGGTCCCACTAAATGCAAACCAGATGGGATGTTACTGCAAAATGCTCTGGTAGCTATGCTGGTTTTTGACTAAATCACCAACAGTGTAAGCAGCAAAGCACCCCCTCACCATCACAGTATCCACCCATCCACCCATTCAGTAACTTTTCCCCCTGTTTACCTATAACAACTATGGCCGGTAGAACCAAAAATCTCAAGTTTGGCCCATCAGACCAAAGGACACTTTTCCACTGATCTAATGTCCATCCCTTGTGTTTCATGCCCTAAGCAAGTCTTTTCTACTTCTTATGAAGTAATGGTTTCTTTGCCACAATTCGACATTTCGCATTTTGAAAAATTAGCATATCTGGAATATTGGATTTTCCAGAATCCTGATTTTTGATTTTCATGAACTGTAAGTGATAGTTATTCAAATTAAAATAAAAAGGTTTTTTATTTTAATAAAAAAAAGTAAAATAAAAATATTTTACTTTGTCTGTAATAAATATCTACTATATGAAAAAGTATCTGATTATTTATGTGAATTTACTTGTCTGTTGAAAATAGGCAATCCAAAAAATCCTCCAAAAAAGTTGGCTGTTTACCAATGTGTAGCATCACCATTTCTATTAAAAACACTTAAATAATTTTGGGCAATAGTTGGTCAAGTTTAGCTAGAGCGAGTTTCCCCATTCTTCCATCATGCAGATCTTCATTTGTGCAACTGTACGGAGTCTTCATTGTCACATTTTGCACTTAATAATGCACCACACATTCTCACTTTGAGCAGGCTGGACAGGGTCTCCTCATGGTGCAGGGATAAAATGCTTGCCCTATTACCCGGAGATCGCTAGTTCGATTCCCGGGTGATGCTGTAACCTCTCGCAGCCGGAGGTCTAGAGAAGAGCTGATTGTCCGAGCTCTCTCAGAGGGAGGGATGAGAGATGTTAGCGCTCCCACATTAATCACGGCTCTACAATTAGGGACATCTGTGAGCTCACGCAAGCGGAAGGAGCGGATAGCGCTGTCCTCGGAGTGTGTTACGTCGCCCCCTACGTGTGTGCGTGAGCAAGCAGTTCGAAAAGAGGTGGTCGGCTGGCGTCACGTGGTTCGGAGGAAACGAAAGATAGTCTTCGTCTTCTAACCCCTAATCTGTGTTTAACATGTGCATGTTTGGCCTTGTTCTGCTGGAAAATACATTTGAACGACAGCATATGTTGACTTTTGGACCTGGTGCTGATAACAGCTTGAATGGTCCTTTTCCTCTTTGACCCAGAGATCGTTACAACCAAAAACCTTTTGAAATGTTGACTCCTTGGACCACACACCACGTTTCCAGTGTGCCACTGTCCATTTCAGATGAGACCGAGCCCTGTGAAGTCTTTGACACCTTTGGACAGCAATGATGTATGGCTTCCTTAAGCCTTAAGTTGCATTTGTAAAAGGTTTGCCAAAGTGTTTACGAGCCCACAGTTCCACAGTCTAGAGTTGTGGTGGTGTTAAAAGAAGTGGAAAAAAAAATCAGTCCATGAAAATATTGACCTAAACTGGTGTATCCACAGGTCTGTCTGGAAACATGTGCGAGGGCTAAGCATGTGTGTGTTTCTGCTGCTTTTTCCTGGCTTCATGGCCTATAAGATATCCCAATTTTTCCACATGGACTTCTGGCTTCTCATCCTGGTTTCCAGCTGCATGCTTACATCACTGCAGGTATGATTGGACACGTTGCAGACACATGAAAAGGCCAACAGTACAATCTTCTTTTGTTGAACATTGATTAACCTAAATTGTTATTTGGTATATGTCCCAGGTGACAGGAACACTTTTAATCTACTGCCTGTTCATGGTGGAGGTGTGGCGCGGTGCTGCCCTCCCCAGCCTTGACGAGGTGGTGTATTACGTCAACGCTGTGTGTCGGGCCCTGGAGTTTGCTGTGGCTCTGTGTGTCGTAGCCTATGGCGCATGGGAGTCACTGTGGGGTGAGTGGAGCTGGATAGGGGCATCCGTTATCATCATCCACTCCTACTGCAATGTGTGGCTACGTGCCCAGGCTGGATGGAAGAGCTTCTTGCTTCGGCAGGAGGCTGCACGCAAGATCAACTCACTCCCACGGGCAAGTGCTGAACAGCTGCAGGACCACGGTGATGTCTGTGCCATCTGTTTTCAGGTTAGCATCAGGTTTGGATTGTAAATTTTGAATAAAGTTTTGTGTATGGATTATGTGTAGAATAATGAGAAACTGGACTACCAGTCCCACAAAACATTTTTAGAAATTGCTGACCATATACCGAAATAACTTTTATAAGAAATGATAAAATATGATAAAATACAAATATTTCCCATCTATCCATCGAGGAACCTCTGTAGCCCAACGAGGGACTGTGGAGACCAATGGTGAACATTGTATTTATTTCCATTTTTATGACCGTGGTAGGACCCACCAAGCACGGGGAAAACAACGCTGTAATTGAACCCAGACTCTGGAAGTGCAAGGCTTCTAAGCCACGTGCTGCCATACAAATCATAATGTGCATGTTTAACTGTCTAGAATATACAGTGATGTATTGTTGCCTAATAGCCAGTTAATGCTGAACTGGTTAAGCATGTGCACATGTACATTATGATTGCTGTTCACGCAAATCACTCTCGTGGGGTTTTAATTTTTTCCATGCCCAGAAAGATAGTTCCACTTATTAGAACTGTAATTTATTATTATTTTTTTTACAACTTTGTGTCTCTGACTCTGCTGTAATGATGTATACCTGTTTTATGAATAGATAAGTGCAGTATAGCACTGCATTGGCTATTTCAAAAGAAGGACACTTATTGCAGTCCGAGGCGCCCTTAAAACAGTTACTTTTAAGCAGAAAATTAAGAGAGTTTGTAAATACAGGCAGAGTTCAGTTAAGAGATTTACTACATGTTACAGGCCATCTTATTCCAGATTTAGTCCCCTTTTGATCTTGTAGTAAGTTCCATTCTTTTGGCAAAGTTTCATGAGGTTGGGCATGTAATCAGCATTCCAGTTCGTATCATTATAAAAGTGATCGAAAGGGTTTATCATGTCATTGCTCTTCACAGGCCATTCCACTTCTTCCACACCAACATTGGCAAGTCAGTTCTTTATGGGCCTTGCGTTTGGACCAGTGAAGAGAAATCTTAAAGATAAAATGAAGACATTCTAGACATCTGGAATTCTGTGCTTCCAATTTAGTGGCAACTGTTTGTGGACGGTCCACAAATTGTATGGTTCTCATACTTATTCATAAGGTGTCCACATACTTTGCCCCTATAGTGTATATTGTCATTACATGTTGTAATTGTAAATTGGAACTAAAACTTTAAACTTTTTATGCTGCTATGATATTGAGACTTTGCTAAAAACATCCAGGAATGCAATGTTTTGTCCCTTTTATCAACAGTTTCTTAAACATCAATTCAAATATCCTTTATCTTTATTGTCTCCCTGTCCTGCAGGATATGACATCTGCTGTGATAACCTATTGTGGTCATTTTTTCCATGGAAACTGTCTTCGAAAGTGGTTATATGTTCAGGAAACTTGCCCCATGTGTCATACTGCAATCAAACCATCCACATCCAACCCAACACCTGCTGCTGGTAATGCCCATCCAAACCCAGTACAGACCCAACCCTACCCACCGCAGCAAGAGCCCGGTGCTGAACACATTAACACTCACCAAGGGGAGCAAGGTCCAGTGGAAGATGAAGTTCATTCATCAGATGAGAAGCCAGAGTCTGAAGCACCATCTGGAAGAAATGGTCTACAAACTTTGAACTGTGGGGCAGGTGGAGACACTGCAGGGCCTGATTGCTCATTAGAAAGAAGTCCCTGCAATGAGAGAGACTGGGAATCTGAGCAGAGGACTAACCAACTCGGAGAGGGAAATTAAGCTGTGGGCTCGGACAGAAAACCATGACTGTGCCACTCTTTTTTTTTTTTTTTCTTCAATGGTGGATAAGGAGCCAATAAAAAAAAGGAAGGAAAAGTGGAGACAACAGGGAGCCAGTAGCACACGGCCTCTCTGGAATCTGATTAACGAAGACTACAGCTCAGTTTTCTGGTGGAATGAAGCTTCCTCTAATTCTCTTAAACATGTGCTGGTGTCCTCTCATCACAGCACTTCGTCAAGCAATACAAAATGTGTAATGTTTGTTATGGCTACATTTCTGTTGAAATGTTTAAAATGCTTATGCTGGTGTGAGGATGATGGTCCTTTAATGAAAGTCAAAAATGAAAGCGAGATTATTTGCCGTCTTTTTTAAAGCAATGTATAAGTGAAGAATTTAACTTTAAGGAATTTCTTCAAAGCAAGTAAACAATGTATGTCCCATTTTAAAACAAGTCATAAATCGTAGGTGTTGCAGTCTGATATTCATGTGAAGAGATAAGCTCAGCAAAGGGCAAAGTATCTGACAGTGCCTCATCAAAGTTTTGACTCAGCCATAATTGTCACCATTGCACTTTGTCCAAATCAAGTATATTTTTCTGTTGATTAAATAGTTGCAAAATTTTGACTTTTGCCAATTTGTTTCCAAGATATTCTAAAAAATAGTCCTTTCACCTGAATGCCAAAACATTATGTCCATGTAATTTCCTGCAACTATCATTTTCTTAGGCCTACACTGTACTCCTGCACCAGCATATCTGCCAGCATGTCTTGCACTGATGCTCACATAAGTGTCTGTCTTCTTAGGTCACATGTAATATGAGCATGTACACCAGGGCACAGATAGAAAAACCAGTTTTTACAGGAATGGAAGAAAGAAAATGCAAGTACCAAAGCCCAAAATAAAGGAGAGTTGGATGTGTTACCATTGGAATGCTGAATAGAAGAGTGCAAAGTGTTCTGGGGCAAAAGCTAGCTAGTGAAGTCTTGCACCGAAAATAATTCTGAAGCATTTCACTTCATTTCACTAAGTGAATCTACAAATTAACAATTCTAGTAATAATTTAATTGTTGGCTTTTTTGGGAGTCCTTTATATTAGTGTCAGAAGAAACAAGTTGCCCTTCATGCCACCAGTGTTTGGGTGGGATGCCGTTGCTGCCAGCAGGTCTAGTATTTCTTGTTAGGAACTTCTCTTGTATCCTCACATAACCTGAAAATATACTTCAAACAAGAAGAAAGCTATTGAATATCATTTGAAGTTGCTTGAACTCTGAACTTGTTTGGATGAATTCTGAAATCTAATCAGTACATATGCTGGTTACAAAGAAAGTCCCTATACATCCTATGAACACGCTAAGAATGGATATTGTAAATGTTGAGGTTTCAAGATGAACTTAAAGAAAAATTACAGAATACTATTTCCAAAAAGGTGCTACAAACATTCCTTAAAGATTATGACATAATACTGTAGCATCACGCAGTTGCTGCAGATTTGGTGCCTGCACATCCATCATGCAAATCTTCTGTTACCCAAAATCCCAAAGTCCCAAAATGCTCTATTGGATTGAGATCTGGTGACTGGAGGATATTTGAGTAACGTGATCTCATTGTCATGTTGAAGGAAATAGTTTGGACATTATCCTCCTGACATAATGGAATGGCCATGATGAGCAATAATACTCAGGTAGCCTGTGGCATTTAAATGATGCTCAGGGGCTATGAAGGGACATACATTGCTTTTGCATTCAATTGATGACTGGTATTAACAGGCCCAAATGATACCAAGAAAATGTCGCACCATTCTCTTATAACCACCTGCTTGCACTGTTGATACAGGGCAGCATGGATCTATGCTTTCCTGTTCCTTCTCCTACATATTTTGACCTCATCATCCAATGATGGTGTTTTGCTTTTTTAGCGCATCAAGGACCGATGTGTTGCGCGTTCAGAGATTATCTTCGACATACCGATGTTGTTACGAGATGTTATTTGAGTTACTGTTGCCTTTCCATCAGCTGAAACTAGTCTGGCCATTCTCTGCACCTTATTTCCCCATTCTGATGCTCGGTTTGAACTTGAGCAGATCATCTTTCCCATGTCCACATGCCTAAATGCATTGAGTTTCTGTCATGTGATTGCTTGAATAGATATTTGCATTAGTGAGCAGTTGAACAAGTGTGCCTCGTGAAGTGGCATGAAGTACTTACTAACTTGGGAACGGACTGGGTTAGAATAGTACACCAGCGAGTCAACAGATGGCATCAGACATTTTGACTGAACTTTTAAACCTTCTAAATTAGGAGCACTAGGCCAATAGGGCCTCCTTTTGTTTTCAAAACTGTTTCAGTGTTGAGATGTTGGGAGATGTTGGAAACATTCCATTGAGATTCTGATCTATATGGGCCTAATGGCATCATGTAGTTCCTAAAGATTTTTCATGTGCACTTTAATGCTTAGAATCTCTTATTCCACCACATTCCAAATGTGGTAACCTCATTTTAATGTTTATGAAACCATTACTATTATTTTGTGACATGGTGCACTGTTATTAGAAGATGGTTAAATGAAGGCATGCACATGCAGGTCTCAAATCGTGTGTTGCATTGAAGTAATGATTGTTTAAATTGACAGGTACCAAAAGTGTGCCAAGGAAACATTCCTCCCATTACACAACCTCCACCAGCTTGGACTGTTGACAAAAGGCAGGAGGGGTCCATGGATTAATGTTCAAGTTTTGTCCCAGCCATCTGTGTATTGTACAGTCATGGCCAAAAGTTTTGAGAATTACATAAATATTGGAAATTGGAAAAGTTGCTGCTTAAGTGTTTATAATAGCAATTTGCATGTACTCCAGAATGTTATGAAGAGTGATCAGATGAATTGCATAGTCCTTCTTTGCCATGAAAATTAACTTAATCCCGAAAAAAACTTTTCACTGCATTTCATTGCTGTCATTAAAGGACCTGCTGAGATCATTTCAGTAATCGTCTTGTGAGAATGTTGACGAGCACAAGGCTGGAGATCATTATGTGAGGCTGATTGGGTTAGAATGGCAGACTTGACATGTTAAAAGGAGGGTGATGCTTGAAATCATTGTTCTTTCAGTGTTAACCATGGTGACCTGCAAAGAAACGCATGCAGCCATCATTGTGTTGCATAAAAATGGCTTCACAGGCAAGGATATTGTGGCTACTAAGATTGTACCTAAATCAACAATTTATAGGATCATCAAGAACTTCAAGGAAAGAGGTTCAATTCTTGTTAGGAAGGCTTCAGGGCATCCAAGAAAGTCCAGCAAGTGCCAGGATCGTTTCGTAAAGAGGATTTAGCTGCGGGATCGGAGTGCCACCAGTGCAGAGCTGCTCAGGAATGGCAGCAGGCAGGTGTGAACGGATCTGTACGCACAGTGAGGCGAAGACTTTTGGAAGATGGCCTGGTGTCGAGAAGGGCAGCAAAGAAGCCACTTCTCTCCAAAAAAAGACATCAGAGACAGTTTTTGCCCAATTTTGCCCCAAAACACAGCCATGAATGAAGAATGGTACCAAAACACCCTCCAGCAGCAACTTCTTCCAACAATCCAACAACAGTTTGGTGAAGAACAATGCATTTTCCAGCACGATGGAGCACCGTGCCATAAGGCAAAAGTGATCACTAAGTGGCTCGGGGACCAAAACGTTGAAATTTTGGGTCCATGGCCTGGAAACTCCCCAGATCTTAATCCCATTGAGAACTTGTGGTCAATCCTCAAGAGGCGGGTGGACAAACAAAAACCCACTAATTCTGACAAACTCCAAGAAGTGATTATGAAAGAATGGGTTGCTATCAGTCAGGATTTGGCCCAGAAGTTGATTGAGAGCAGCCCAGTCGAATTGCAGAGGTCCTGAAAAAGAAGCGCCAACACTGCAAATACTGACTCTT
>JAAGKR010009698.1:6683-19372 GCA_011419295.1 Clarias macrocephalus | reverse complement strand
TTGAACACAATTAGAAACCAATAAAATTCTTCCACACTACGCTCTAAGCCAATGAGAGAGTAAATCATTGTATGTAAGTAAATCTCCTCTATGCCAATAGAAGAGCCTCATATGTGAGGTTGTATAATATTGTAAGACATTGTGATCTAATCAGTTCAGATTCCTGTGTCCTGAGAACAGCCCCCTCACTGTGCTTCCTTACGCCTTCTGTGGTAACACCTTCTATATCCTGTACCCAGACGAGGTTACATCCAAATGGCTCTTGTCTGCTAGAACCCTTTAGTTTAATCAGGAGAATGTAAATGTGTTTCCTCTCTCCTGTCTGTCTCCGGGTCTCTCCATCACTGACATGTGAATGACTGGTTCTTTTGATGTTCAGGACGTAGCACCGTTTAAATCTGCTCTCCTTGCTGAGAACAAAGAGATCTTCAGACATCATGCCTGCGTGTGTGTGTGTGTGTGTGTGTGTTTGTCTCTCCTGGTCGATCGGCCCGGACCGGTAAGTGTATCAAGGTGCAGCGGACACAAGCTAAACTCTTCTTCTCTTAGCTTAAGACTTAGCTCGGACAAACTTCTTCTTCATTAAAACCTAACAATACAGTCACTTCAATTTTTAAAAAAATATCACCCTGATAGCAGGTTTGTCTGATTATTTTCGCGTGACTGATCAAGACCGACGGCAGACTGCTGAATAGAGATGATTTAGCAGCAGTGCTCACCACCACATACATAGTAAACAGATAAATGCCTTAGTTTATTCTCTCAGGGATTAATGAGCCGCAGCTCCGTCAGAGCTGCACGTAGTAGCGGATAAAATCAAGAGAAACATTGTAATTAAACAAATCCATAATCACAGAACTAAAATTACAGTACAAATGTAGAATTGAAATTAGATTAAATCTTATTAGGACCGAATTTAAGCAAAGTAAACATTAACACAATGAGCCTTTAGATTTTATCATGTGTTAGTAGAAAAGCTACGCGTGTAGGGTTTTGTGTTATATTATATTTTGTGTTCTTTAAATTTGTAGTAGATTCATTAACTGAAATAAATAAAACTAAATAACCATAAAATTCAAACATTGTCAGGACGTGCTACTGCGCCAGCAGACGTCAATGTTTTTTTTGCGTTATTATAAGAATTAAATGCAGTAGGCCGTTATGATCATCATAATGTTCTTTAATAAATGATGAAAACGTTTTAACAAATGACATTTTTACATCGGAGTAACAGCCCCGTTGCGCTGTACCACCACCGGCAAAACCTTATAAAATACAAGTGAAACATTAAACGAATTTACAATCACAGAACTAAAATTACAGTACAAATGTAGAATTTATATTAAATATAGACGTTTCTTATTTGCATCGAATTTAAGTAAATGTTAACACAGTGAGTCTTTATATTTTATCATGTGTAACACTCGCATAGCCAGAAAACTCTGTGTGTGCATCAGAAAAAGTGGGTGTGGCCCAGGTGTTGTCGGATTAATGTGCAAAAACTATATAATAAAACTGTATAAGATACACAGCCTTTATAAGACTCTACTTTTATTTAAGTTCACTCACAATGACGACAAAACCTTATGATTTAGTAAAATAATGAGCGCCACAGAAAATGAAACAAAACTCTGTGTTTACTTAACTGATGTGGGATCATGTTGAATGTGTGAAAACAAATTTTAAATATAACTGTTCATGTAAAATGTACATTTATTTCATTCACATGAAGCCTGTGTAGACATTTGGAATGAGTTTAATGAAATGTTCTTAGTGGACTTTCCTTTTATTTAATTGAATGTATTGGTGGGATTAGAGCACATCTATTTGTGGTGCTACTAATGTGTGTGTCATCAGTGTAGTGAAGAACACAGACTTTGTGTCATTAATAAAAACACGAGTCTTGAAGAGTAGATAAAGATTTTACTTATGAGCACAATTTACATAGATACTGAATATAAAGTATAATTTATAAATGAACAACAGATTCAGTCTCTTTCTTACCATAAGGTTTATTTCAGTTTTTACTGAATAAGAGGGTTCGGGTTAAAAGACACTCTGTGGAACAAAGCAGCAGAAACCAAAAACAAACTCTTTCTTTTTAAAATACTTCATTGTTCAGAAAGTGAGCAGTGAATTCACTGAAATAGGAGACAGTCACATACAGAACACAGCACACTTTTGTCTCCATCCTGCCTCCTAACTTACAGTAGTGTACACGCTGCTTCCGCTCTGTTGTTCTTCATATCTGTATATCTGTAAAAATCAAAACAGAAAAAACGTTTCAAATCTCAGTCTGATCACCAACATGCTGCTGATTTGTACATTTATTGTTCTGTTACAGTTATTGTTAAAAAAAATAATTAAGGCCTAATTGTTTGTGTTTGTCTCCCCCTAACGGACGTCTTGATAATTACACATTGTAGTGTTACCATGTGACTAATCAGATGACCAATAAGAAGCTCGTGTTTTCCATGACGTGCAGTTCTGTACATGTGCTGCAGTAAATCAGCAACAATCTGAACTCATTCTTGGTTTTTGCTCGCTCCGTCTGCAAGTTTATTGTTATTATTCATGTATCTTTCATAGCATTTGATTTATTTATTGGATTTGTAATTGCTACATATATTTGTTTATATCAGCTGCATTATGTGACCATACCCAACTGTTCTCTCTCCTCTTATGCTCTCCCCTTTCCTGTTCTCTCTCCCCCCCCCCCCCTCTCTCTCTTTCCCTCTCTCTGTCGAGCTACACATGTCGCTCCTGAGCTGCCAGTGATCCAGACTCCCTCTGCCCTCTGGACCTGGTGCCCCGCTTCTGGGTGGAGATCTCGTCACATTGATGCGTCTGGTGTCTGGGGACGGTTTCACTCTACTATGAAGACGGTCCTGGCCTGGACTGATGTTGACAGCTGTTTCTCTGAGGACTTGACTGCAGTCACTCGATATTTCAGGACTGGAATTTCCTACAAGTCTACCTGAGCCTCCAATAACTACCTGGACTCCATATTAACATCAATTAACATCAACTGTTATACTGAACTGCCTGCCACCTAACAGTATGAATGCAGATCAATTCCTGCTTTCTGTTTCACCCAGATGAGGATGGGTTCCCTGTTGAGTCTCAGGGAGTTTCTCCTCGTCACTGTCGGCTTGCTCATCAGGGACTATCTGACCATTTTGATTCATACACATTCACATTTCATACAAACTTAAATAATTCTTTTGATTGTGTGAAGCTACTTTGCGACGATGACAATTGTTAAAAGCGCTATACAAATAAATTTGAATTGAATTTTCACCTGGGAAAGAAAGTTGTAATGTTCCTTTGCTTATTATTACATACATACATATTATTACATAATTATTACATTATTACATACCACAACGGATATTGAGGAATAAGGTGTTTGTAAAAAGTGTTTATTTGTGTGTATATTGAGTTTGGATATTTATATCGTTTATTGTTTTCTTTCTTTATTTCATAGTTTTACCTGATCCTTATTAAAAGTTGGAAAGAGACATACCGTGTGTCATTTTAATGAGGGTGGAGTTTAGCTCGCTGTCAAAATATCCAGAGGACGTGTATAGAGGACGTACATTTATATTCCTCTTTCACTTCACTCTTACAGCTACATTATATTCCACAGAAAGTTCACATTCTGCGCTACTCTGTCTGTGTGTTAAGTTTACTTACTCTAGTCGTCCTCCTGAACGCTGCAGTAATCCCTTGAGTTCTGTGACTGAATTTCCCAGTTTATTCCCTCTCAGATCCAGATGTTTCAGATGTTTCAGATGTGAGGAGTTTAACTTTAGTGCAGCAGTCAGAGCAATACAGTGTCTATCTGTTATTCTGCACTTTATTAACCTGCAGAGAGAAACATTTTATATATTATTTACTTCACAGGACTAAATAATGATGTAGACACACATGTAATATATATCTGCACAGAACAAGACAAAAGTTAGGACACCCCTTATAATTCAGTTTTCTTTGATTAGTGATTTATTTTCTACATTCTAGAACAAAGCTGTTTTTTTTTTTTTTCAAAACTATGAAATAACATGAAATTAGGTAAATAACAATAACAACAGTCAGATATTAACTTAAAGACATGAAGGTCGGCTGTTCTGGAACAGTTCTAGCAAAAACAGTATTGTCGAGTGCACCGTGATGAAACGTGTTTATGTAACAACCTCAGACAAGACTTTTGCACAGTACTATGTGTGCGTGTGTGTACAGAGATGTTGTATAAAAGACATGTGCGTGAATAATTATTCAGTTAGACATGATATTAGTGATCCCCAAGAATTCAGCAATAGAGTACTTTGTAACACTCGGCTATTATTTTAACCCTAGTTACACAAAATACGGGCTCTTGAATCTCACTTCCGGTATTGCGCAAGCGTAGCGGAACAAAAAAAGACGCGCCACAACAGTTCAAAACCACCCAAAGTGTATTAAGTGTATAAACAAACAAACCAACAAACAAGGTGCACCAAAAAACAATATATACAAATAATAATAAGGAATGTGTGCGAGTGTGAGCGAATGAATGAGAAATGTCCACAATCTGGATTAAGCGTGTGTGTGTGTGTGTGTGTGACTTTTTGGTGTTGATTAAATCTCTTTTTTTGTCCCATTTTTTCTTCCTCATTATACAAATCCACATCACATAAGAATGTTTAAATCTAATAACCAGTCAGGTTTATATAGTCTGGAGTTGGAAAATATAATTATTTAATAAATATAGACAGAGAAATGGCTAAAGTCATATTACAAACACATTTCTAAAACTCTGCTTTGTGTTCTTCACTCTTATAAACATTCTTCTGTTTTCACCAGACTCACCTCAGTGTCTCCAGTTTACACTGGTGTTTCTTCAGTAGATCACAGAGCTTCTCCACTCCTGAGTCTCCTAGTTCACACACACTCAGATTCAGCTCTCTGATGTGTGATGGATTTGTACAGAGAGCTGAAACCACATCACAGCCAGACTTCCCACTTACACTGTTATACAGTCTGCAGAGAGAAAATACTGTTTAGTCCAACAGAGAAAGAAAAGATCTAGAAATGACTACAGTAATATTATAAACTACTATATAAACTGTGGTTTGTGATCTTCATACGCAAAATTATTTCAATACGGAGAAAAAATACATTGTAAATTATGAATAATTTTTAATACTTAAAATTATAAACAGACAGTAATTTAAAGTTAATGACTGTTTCTGTGATGGACTCTGACTCTTAGAAGCGTAAAATAAACTGTTAATTATGATGTAAAACAATCATGATTAAGCTGTTACTGATGTGACCCACATGTGTCAAGTTCAACTGATGTCTTGATTTTTATTACAACTTCTGTGATATAATCCATATTTACTCAAATTATGTCTCTATAAATGTGTGTGTGAACATTTCTTCTTGTTTAAAAACCCGTGGTATAGTTCCACATGATGGCGTTCGAGCGTCAAAACCAAAATGGTGCCCCCTGTTGAAAATAATTGAAGTGCGCCATCTTCATGACAACGCATCAGCACATTCAGCTCACGAAACGGTGAAACTTGTGGGCGACTTGGGGTACAAAATTCTGCCTCGCCCTGCCCCCGCCCACCAAGAGCGAGTCTGATATCTGGGATATTTGGTTTAAATTGTGTGAAATGTGTAACTTAGAGGAATCCTGGCAGCCATGTGCAGAGATGTTCAGTTTAAACTAAATCTTAAAGCCAAGTTTCCTTCCTGGTATTTCACTCAGATCTCCCTAATAAAAATGACTCGCCTGCATGTGGCTTATTCAAGACAACGTTAATCGACATCAAGGTTTTGAACCGGCCATCACAGTCCCCTGATTTAAACATCACTGTAACTTTGTGGGTAGATCTTAAAAGAGCTGTGCATGCCAGACGACGAAGAATATTACAGAACTAGGAGCCTTTTGGGAGGAAGAATGGGAGAAAATCCCAAGTACAAGAACTGAAAGACTTTTAGCGGCTATAAAAAGTGTTTACAAGCTGTGATATCTGCCAGAGGAGGTGTTACTAAGCTCTGATTATGTAGGGTGCCCAAGCTTTTGCACAGTGCCACGATATTGTTTTTTAAATTTTTTATCTTTGTTCAATTTATGACATAAAATGTAACTATACATCAATGTTTGCTGAAAATATTGTGCACTTTTTCCATTTCCAGGAGAGACTGTGTTAACATCTTTTCAATAAAAAAAATAATTGTGATATGATATTTATCAAGGGATGTCCAAACTTTACATTTGTGTATATATATATATTACACACACACACACACATGTACATACACACACACAATAAAATAATGTTTCAAAAGTACTGTCTTTTAAATTTAAGTGTGGGGAACATATTTTCCTGGCCATAAGATGTCGTCTGAAATTCACTCAGAGACATGTGCACATGGGGCAAAGGTAACACGATGCACAGAATGTTTTAAAATACACTGTCTTTTAAATAAAAGTATGGGGAACGTATTTTCCTAAGTATCAGGAAAATCCGTTTCCCCCATCCTATGGCTATGGAAGTATCAGGGATGACTGAAACTGACTCAGAAGTATGTGTGCCTGTAGCAAAGATAAAATAATGATCAGAATGTTTTTCAAAAATGCTGTCTTTTAATTTAAATATGGGAAACATATTTTCCCGGGCATCAGGAAAATCTGTTTCCCCTCCTTACTGGCTGTGGAAGTATCAGGGATGTCTGAAATTGATCCAGAGACATGTGTGCTTAGGTAATACAATGAGATTTTTTTTTATAACTGTAATTTAAACAAGACTCTGGGAAATCAATTCTTCCAGTTAACATATGTAATAAATTTCAAGCTTCAAGTACTTAATGTAAAAATACTATTATAATATGTGCTGTGCCAATTATGTATGTCTGCTTTATCACGGCTAATCATACAGTATATCATGGATTTCAGGATCTCATGTTTTCCCATTATATGTGTGTAGACATATGTGTGATGGCTGAAAGTAATTCAGATACGTAGTTACACATGAATAACTCTGAGTCTGGTGTATATAATCACTGTACCTGTGTGCGTGATGTGTAACCAGATAGTGTAATAGAACTGGATGTGTGAGAGGGTAAAACAGAGGGGTGTGGTTAACAGTTACTAACTATCACGAGTAGACACTCTATCCTTGAGTTACATGCTATAATCAGTTACAGAGTATAACCTTAAATATATTTAGAATAAATCAGTATCACATCCATCATCACACAGCTAATGTACGGAATTAAAATTAGTCGTGTTGTCAGTACTTCACCAGCAAACCAGCCTCTTGCAGCGGTTTAAAGTGTCTGAATTATCTTCAAATATACAAAAAAGCGAAAAGACACCGATTATTTTGCATATGTTGTTTGTTTAATTTAAAAAGTTAATAAAAACACTTTAAAATGAGAAAAAACCCATCAAAATCCTCGTTCGCCCTCTCAGCGTTAGGTAGTGAGTGACGTCATGATTGCATCAGCGCGCGCACTGCACGCGACCGGGGAAACCGAGGGACACTGTGGCTGTTCTGAACTCCGCGCGGTAGCAGCCTGTGAATCCGCCCGTTCTGAACAGTATAAGCGCGGCTCTGCCCCTCGCGCGACACGCATCGTTACAGATACTTTGTGTAATTCACAAATTTACTGAATATGTTCAGATTTTGTAAAATAACGACAACAGTTTCCTTCCTAGACTTTTTGTATGAACGGAAGCTCAGCACGTCTTCTTTTCTTGTTTTAATCTGTAATATTTAAGTGAAATATATTTAGCGTATTTGCCTAAATATTCCTTTCTATGGACAGGTGTATTATGAAGTGAAGACCTGTTGTTCAGTTAGTGTTAACAAGGCGAATGTCCTGATTTGTGAATATGACAACATATCTTCGTTAAAACGTAAAAATGTGTCGACATTGAGCACCATCAGAAGACACGAATGAACAAAAAAATCTATATATTTTTGTAAATATTCTTATATACACACAAAGTTCTTCTGGCTTTTTATAATAATAAACAACGTCTTCTTGCTGTTTGTGTCCAGCATTTCATCCATTATTTGAACACGGCTGGAAATAATAGCTGGAATGTGATTGTGACTTTATGATTGAAATAAAGCTGTTCATCGGCGTGCGTGAACCCCGATTTGTCCGTAAACTTTCACTTTATAAAAGGCAGCGTTTTGATCAAAAGGCTGATAAACCCGTGCGATTTATCGATAAAAATGACAGAAAGTCATCGCGTCTCTCAATAATACAGATAAAACATAATACACATGATCATAAATAAAAAGGAATATTTAAGCATATACGTGAAATACATTTCACTTATTATTTCACAATATTACAGATTAAAACAAGGAAAGAAGACGTGCTGAGCTCCAGTACACTGTGATGGCGAAATACATTTTAGGCAGAGACGTCTGCTCGGTCTTGTTCATTCTTTTTAAACCCCTCAATTCTGCCAATTCGCCCATCAGTGAAACCGGTTTGATAACTTCATGAATGAAAGGTGAGAAGAAGGATTACAGTAACTGGGAGTCTGCATGTGTTCACCTTGGAGCGCGCTGTCACATTGTATTGAGCAAATAGACTAAAACAAAAACAAAATCATGTTTGCTTCAGCATTGGAGACAATATTGTTTTAGACAAACTTTATTAAAGATTATACACTTTTGTATTGTTTGTTGTACTTCATCTTTTTGCACACGCGGGTGCATCTTTACATTTGAACAGGAAATAATAGTGGGCTGGTAGGCACCTTATTTTTTCGTGTAACTTAAACGGCTGAATGAAGTTAAATATACACAATTGTAAGGGACTACCACCAGAGGTCGCTGTGTGCACGTTTGTTTTTTGCTTTGTAGTTTTTGTTAGTCGACTCGGTTTCCCAAAAGGCACCTGAACCGAGGTAGCTCATCATTAGTATTGTTATAAATAGCTGGTTGTTCTGGGAAACTGGGTCGAGCATTATTTCTGTCAGTGGGCATTTGTTTTGGTTTAGTTTTGGTTATGTTTTATTTGACTTATGTTTGTTTATTTGGGCTCTGTTGTGTTTTGTGATTAAGTGTGAAATGTAAGTGTACCTTTTAGTTCATTCTGTGCATGTGTGTGCTGTGTTGTGTGTTTTCCAGTGCTCCCCTAGCTCCCAGTGTGGCTCCCCTAGCTTCTAGTGAGGTCCCGTCCAGTCCCTAGTCGTCCTGTCCCGTCCAGTCCCTAGTCGTCCTGTCCCGTCCAGTCCCTAGTCGTCCTGTCCCGTCCAGTCCCTAGTCGTCCTGTCCCGTCCAGTCCCGTCCAGTCCCGTCCAGTCCCTAGTCGTCCTGTCCCGTCCAGTCCTCAAGCCTTGGTGTCAGTCCTACAAGGGCTGAAATGCTTAAATGGTCTGAAATGCTGAAAGAGATCTGTAATGCCTAAAGAGGCCTGAAATGCTAAAAGAGACTAGTTACGCTTCAAGAGACTGGGTGTGTATGTCCAGAGTCCATGTGTGTATTTTGTTCGTTCTTTGTTTGTAAATTAAAGGCTTTTATGTTGAAAAATCACCCCTCTGCGCCTTTGCCTGCCCTTTACGCCCACGGCAATAACATCCGCCCGAACTGCCTGTCATACCAGTTCGTGACAACAATAAATGAATAATTGCGTTTGCTTTACATTTGAGCACTCATGTGTAAATAGCTTTTTCATTGTATATACTACCATATCATACATGTGTGTCTAATACTGTTTTATTCATAATTTACATTACATGCAGTTTGAAATTTACTTGCAATTGTACTTTTAAAATGTAACTACGTATCTACAGTATAAGTATATTTAACTACTTCAGCTGTGAATGAGAAGTTTGTTCTGGCTTTTAGATAAAGACCTTATTTGATAAAATTTTATTATTTAATTAATTATCTTATTACAAATTTAATTATCTTATCTTATTATAAATTTATTTTCTCTATATTCTTGTCGAATATAGTCCTCCAGAACAAGCACGGTGTCAGAAGATTCTGCTGAATCTCTTCTCACCTTTCATTCACGATAGGTGTGAATTTATCCAACTGGGTGAGCTGTTGGCAAATACTGTAGGGGGGGTAGATGAATTAACAAGACAGAGCGGACGTCTCTGCCCAAATTTTATTTCCCCAGCAAATTAAATCAGACTTCATTGTTGGTGTTGATGAAATGCAGATTGACCTGTATCAACTTGATAACTAGTGAATGCTATTAAATGCCACATATGTTTACCCCATGGGGTAATTTTTTAAAACTTTTTTTTACCCTATTTTTTTTCTTCTCTTGCTATGGTACCTTTACTAACATTTAAAACTATTTATTATAATAAATGGTGCAGAGGTGTATACTAAACTGAAAAGATAAACACAAAAAAGATGGACAGCTATTTATTTAATTATCATTATTATAATAATAATCATTATTTATCAACAACATCCATCCATCAATTCAGTATGTCTGCATTTTTATCGATAAATCGCATGCGTTTATCACCTTTTGATCAAAACGCTGCCTTTTGTAAAGTGAAACTGCGAGCCGCGGGTTTGAAATGAATTGTAGATTAAATTTAAAGCATCTCATTTCATTATTATAAACATCATTTATGAATTACACCCGAACGGGCGGTAGAGCTCTGATTAGACTATGTACAGGAGGCTCAACATCCCGGAGCCCAAGCCTCATTTAAATAAAACATTTTAATTAACAAGTATTGTAAGCAAAAAACAGTAGCACAAGTTTAGAAAAAAAAAGACTCTAAATAGATGCCGAATTATTTTTTAAGGTGTTCCAGCTGGCACTATTCTTATATTGCTCTTTGTCAGGGTAAATCGTTCAGTGACAAACCCGTAAAATTCCATATACTGTACATAGGTCCTGTACATCTGTATGAATAAACCGAGATGCCCACCCCCGTGAAAATGGCGAATTCAGGGAAAGGCTCCCCCGCGAGAGGTTTTGTACGGACCACTGAGCTTCTACAGATTCTAAAATCGACATTGTTACTGTTTTTTAATACCTGCAGTGGAAGAGTCAGAGAATTCATTTACCATAAGCTTTGTTGTATTGTTTTCAATCACACTATACACTATTGCTATTTTACAAATGGAATATTTTTTATGTTACACTCTAAAAACTGCTGGGTTAAATGTTAAAATGCTGGGTTACTTTAACTGTTACTGGTTACTGTTTTAACCACTGCAGAGGCAGTTAATCAGCGGTAGTTTTCACTACTACTATTAATGATAATAATACTGAATGGGGAAAGTGCAGTCAAAGAAGTAGGAGAGGAGAAAATGAAGAATAAATACATATCAGTATTTAAAATTTGAGCCCGACACGTTTATGAGCTTCTGTCGCTTGCTGTAACTGGGCGCCTAAGAGAGAGAACATGTTTAGCTTCAGTAGACACACAATACTTCAGACTGAAACACGACTGCCCCCTACAGGTAATGAACGGCATTTTCACAGCTTCCCGCGAGCTGCCATGGCCCGTCCATCTGGTCCAGCAAGAGTCTCTCAATTCATCTTTCTATCAACCATATGGAAAAGTTCTACCTTGTGAGTCTTTACACCTTCTGCTTCAGCTTCTAGACATATTTTACAATTTTTTACTTTTTGGTGTCGATTAAATCTCTTTATTTGTCCCATTTTTTCTTCCTCATTATACAAATGCACATCACATAAGAATGTTTAAATCTAATAACCAGTCAGGTTTATATAGTTTGGAGTTGGAAAATATAATTATTTAATAAATATAGACAGAGAAATGGCTAAAGTAATATTACAAACACATTTCTAAAACTCAGCTTTGTGTTCTTCACTCTTATACACATTCTTCTGTTTTCATCAGACTCACCTCAGTGCCTCCAGTTTACACTCGTGTTTCTTCAGTAGATCACAGAGCTTCTCCACTCCTGAGTCTCCTAGTTCACACCCCCACAGTTCCAGCTCTCTGATGTGTGATGGATTTGTACAGAGAGCTGAAACCACATCAGTGCAGGATTTCCCACTGTAACACAGTCTGCAGAGAGAAAATACTGTTTAGTCCAACAGAGAAAGGAAAGATCTAGAAATGACTACAGTAATATTATAAACTACTATATAAACTGTGGTTTGTGATCTTCATACACACATTCTTCTGTTTTTACTAGACTTATATGACTGGGTGAGAACTAAAAACACAACCATTAGGGTTATAATACAAAACTCAACTGTACAATTTACTAAATACTAAACGTGATTTTAATTACAGAGTCTGCAGGAGAGAGACAGAGACAGAGAGAGAGAGGAAGTGGTTTGTCATTCTGGGTTATTTGGTTAATACACTGCCTGGCCATAAATAAATAAAGAAAGAAAGAAAGAAAGTAGGATCAGTCACTAACAGAAGCTCAGACGGACCATCGCTACACAGAGGACCATAAACTGTATTTAGATTTTTATGGAGACGTGGCTGAACCACAACATACTGAATAGCGCAGTGGATCCAGCAGGCCGCTCACTTCATGGTGCTGACAGAAGCTCTGTGTTTACATTAATGACACATGATGCACAAACATCAACACACTCCTACATTCTGCTCTCCATACTTGGAATATTTAATGCTTCATTTCACTTTGGAGCACATTTACACCAACATAAAGGACACATACAGAGACATTCCCTGCCTCCACCTC
>JAAGKR010009697.1:12500-25679 GCA_011419295.1 Clarias macrocephalus | reverse complement strand
ACCCTCCTCACTCTCCTCACCCTCCTCACCCTGCTCACCCTCCTCACTCTCCTCACCCTCCTCACCCTGCTCACCCTCCTCACTCTCCTCACCCTGCTCACTCTCCTCACTCTCCTCACCCTGCTCACCCTCCTCACCCTCCTCACCCTCCTCACCCTGCTCACTCTCCTCACCCTGTTCACTCTCCTCACCCTGCTCACCCTCCTCACTCTCCTCACCCTGTTCACTCTTCTCACCCTGCTCACCCTCCTCTCCTAACTTGTTTATTATTTTTAACATATTTATTAATTGAATTGGGAAATGAATAAAAGAACAACACGAAAGAAAAATAAAAGAAGGAATGGTGTTATATTTGTAAAAGACAAAAAAATGAGAAATGGATAGAAAGAGAGAAAGTACAAATAGGTTTGTAATTGTGGAAAAGACAGTGTGTGTGTGTGTGTGTGTGAGAGAGAGAGAGAGAGAGAGAGAGAGAGAGACACTGTAAGTGTCAGGGTGAGAATCACACGCCGTGACGAGGCTTTTAGTAGCTAAGGGGCTGGGAGGCAGGACGTGTGTGTGTGGGGGGGGGGGGGGTGTGGGTTACTGGTTGTTGGTTTGTGACTCTCACACAGGAGCCTGTTGTTGTTGTGAAGACTCCATAGACGAGACAAAAGCTACACAGGGGTGTGAACTTCCCTGAGACGTATCCCCTACCCTCACACCTCTACTGTGTGTGTGTGTGTGTGAGAGAGAGAGCGAGAGAGATTTATAACACTGTGAGAAATGTGTGATGTGACTCAGTTCACAATGCGAGTCTCCTGACGCTCACACGCCGACACGCCGCTGATTTACACGTCACATCATGTTACGCATTTTAAACATCGCCGTGTTAAACTTTGCAACTTAAAATTTCACTATTTTAAACATCTGTATTAAAAATGTCAATTTGTAATTTAAGCATTGCAGTTTACAGCATTGCAAATTAAAATTTCTGTATTTTAAACATCACAGTTTTAAACTTTTAAACGTTTTAATGACGGTTTTGAACACCGTAACTTTAGACTTCACAATTTTAAATAATATGTATTTAAACCTTCTTACATTTGAAACTTTTCTATTTGCAATATGACCGTTATACATGTAATGATTTGAAGCGATTGCTTTAAAGACAAGGTGCCCTGCTACTCCTACCGGGTCTCAGGCTACGCTGATCCTCACACTGTAGGGAAATGATTTCGGTAATAACTGCTGATTAACACCGGGACAGATTTTGATTCCCACTTCAGCAGAGTGACTTGTGTGTCTTTCTCTCTTCTCTTCTTTAAAGGCGTGTAATAATGACGAGTACCTGAAGCTGCCGAGAGAAGACATGACTCGCATGATGAACGAACGAGGTGAGTTTATATAAACGAGCGTTAGCAAACTAACGACAACTCCAGCTAGCTCATTTAGCAAGCGCTCGTTAATTTGGTAAACATGCTTTGATGAGGTAATTAGGGTGGAGGGTAGAAATGACAAACATGAAGCGTGTACGAACAGGTTCTGAACACAGGCAGTAATACAGGGCCAGATGCTTTTATTATTCCAGATATTAATAAAATAAACAAGTAATCATGCTATATGTTTAGCGCTAATGAGAGAGGGGATGAGGACGGAGCTGCTGAATATATTCTGATAAATGAACCTCGTTATTTCTGTAAATAATTGCGTATTGTGTCCTGATCATTAGTCCTATGAAAGTGACCTGATATAAAAGCTAGTATGAAAGTGGGTGGAGTCTAATAATTAAATAAATACTACTGTGAATCAGCAGAAACAGAGGGTGTGTGTGTGTGTGTGTGTGTGTGTGTGTGTGTGTGTGTGTGTGTGTGTGTGTGTACGTGCGTACGTGCGTGCATGGTCCTCACAAGGAGAACTAATCAACATGCAAATGTTTGTTTTAATAGCAGATGAGGGTGTCAATACTTTTAACTATGGCTATAACAGGGAGACTATCGAGTTTAGAGTTACAAACTAATTCAGAATGAAGCTGAAGATCTGTAGAGAGAGAGAGAGAGAGGGGGGGTGGGTGCAGCGCTCCAGGGGGAAAACTTCAGCCCGGATTATTAAATCTAATAATTTTGTGTTTAACAACAAAATGTGATGAAGGAGAGAGAAAGTTTAACAGATACACAGTACACCGAAAAAGAAAGAGAAAAATAAATAAAATGACAAAAATAACAGACAGGTGAAAAGGAATGAAAGAGAGAAGTTTATTAAAAGAAAGACTAAAGAAAGAGAAAGCAAGAAAATAAAGTTTTGTAAAGCAAGACTGAAAGAAGGAAAGCAGGAATATCAATGAAAGAAAGGGAAGTCGAAAGAAAAAAAAGCCAGAATAAAGAGGTTTTGTAGTAGGAAGGAAAAAAAGGAGGGAGAAAGTGAGACAGGGGAAGGAAGGAAAGAAAAGAACAAAAAGGAAAGAAGGGAGGAGAATGTGAAGAGGATGTTTTTAAAATTGAAATGCTAAGAAAGAAATGGTAGAAGGATGAAAGTCTCTGTTTAACAGAAAGATTCTTCACTTATGAAAAGGAAGGAAAGGAATGAGATAAAAAAAAGATGAAAAGTGGTGGAAAAGGAAATCAGGGTTGTAGAAGTGAAATAAAAGATGAGTGCTGCTCCCTCCCTCTCTCTCCCTCCCTCTCTCACTCTGTCCCCCTCTCCCAGGCCTGATTCAGCACTCGGTGCCCAAACGGGACGACTGGGAGTCCGAGTGCGACGCTCAGGTGGACTCTAACCGCTGGAGGGCCCCGGAAGGCCCCGCCTTCGCCCCTCACAGCCGCTGGGCCCCTCGCTCGGCCCTCGACGCTCACTCCTTCAGGTTCAGCAGCGGGGCTGAGGTACAACTGGAGACGGTTCCGCCCGGCCTGCTCCCTCGCATCCCCGAGTACTTCATCTGCACACGCTGTGGGAAAGTGTTCTGGGAGGGAACCCACTTCGACCGGGCGCTCGCTCAGTTCCAGGACGTCCTGAACCTCACAGACGAGGACACGGCCGCCAGGAGGCACTGAGTCTGGAGGCGGGGGACACACGCTGAAGAATAACCTCGTGAAAAATAACACCAAGACACCAAGGACCAGGAGGTTGTGAGTTCAAGTCCCAGGATGGAGAAAGAATATACAGTATATACACATACACAGAGGATTAGCCTAAATCGGGATTTAAAGCAAAGTAAATTCATCCGATGGAAAAGCAGATTCACTGAAGGGGAAAGGATGCTGATGCGTTCGAGGTTGTCTGGGTGACCTTTGACCTCTTGGGTCACGTTGGGAGTCGGTAGAAACCAGAATGAAATCGGGCAAGACCGTGGTGTTTAAATGAGTCGTTTAAAGAAAAGCAGGTGTAGCTGCTAAATAATACTACTTTGCCATGGCACACATCTGGAGAAGAGAAGTAGCCATGCGGTCTAAAGACGTATGTTTTATTATAAAATTCTGTATTCATTAGTTCAATGGAAATTACAGAACTGCATGTTACGCCTGACCACGTGACCATGTGACCACGTCGGCGTTTCTCAGTATATTTCTATCCTGTATGTAAGGTGTAACTCTCCTCACTTTTGTTTTTATAGGCTGGGTTTCTGTTTTTCAACCACACCAGCTCACGTGTGTAATAATCTCCGGGTGTGTCTCCGTCGTTCCGCATGCATCGGATCATTACTGACGCCTCGTTATTTTATAAAACTGTTTTACAATTGCTTTTTTTTTAAATATTCATGTGTTTTTTGTTACGCTTTGTTCGTATGCAATTAAAACACAACTTTATCTCTGAGTGACACCGGCCAGGGTCTGTATTCGAGCAAAAAAATCTGTAAAATTGTAGCTGTGTGTGTGTGTGTGAGAGAGAGAGTGTTAAGCAATATGGATAGCTGTGTGAGCAGCGTCCGTGACAGAGTTCTAGTTTCAAGCGTGTGTGAGAAAGTAGCACGATGCGGTTTGCAACACAAACTGTGGCGTAATCATAAATATAGCTTTACATGTTAATTCCTTCCTCAATTTTTAGCTCTGGGCAAAATATTTTCAGGAAATAAAAGTTGAGACATGAAACATGAGACAGGTTTTAACCGCAGATTTTAGTTTTTAGTGTCCGAACAAACACCTTTTCACTCCAGGATTAATGAATTAATGAGTTTATTCCCGTGTGTTACAGAGAATTTCTCTCAGGATCGCGTCTCCGCTGCGCTCGCTGGGAACCTGACTGTAGTTTTATCCTGATTTATTTAATTATTTACATTATTATAATTTTTTTTTTTTTTTTGGCCCATCTTTCTTCCCACAGACAAAAATGATTTCGGCAGAAACTTCTGTTTACACAAAATGGTTTTGAGCTCAATGTGCAGATAGCACTCGTCCAGAACATCTTATCAGCTAATCGCAGTTCAGTTTTTTTTTTTTTTTTTTTTAAGGACCAAAAAAAAAAAAAAAAAAAAAAAGGCATTTTGCAAGGTGTTGATTAATTTTTACAAAATTACACACCTTTGATAAAGGTCACATAATAATAAGAAGAAGAAGAAGAAGTAGAAGAAGAATGCTAACACACTCATTACACAAAAAAATTGACTGTATTAATAGCATTTTAATACAACAGTGTAATTATACATTTAAAATAAACTGCCTTTTTTTTCCCCTTTTTTTTTTTACACATAATACAGCAATACCACATTTCTTACTTCTTACTTGTATGTAGCAGTTTAACGTGATTAAGGTCCAAAACTTGGAACATGATGATCTGTTGCATGTTTAACTCTTGTAAATATAATTTTAACATTAATCTCATACACATCAAGTGATTTATTCAACATGGACAATGTGTCACTGCTTTAAACCTTACATTAAGGTTAATACACGTCTTTAGGATCCTTAGTTCCTCCATGAGAACCCTTAGGGCATTTTCACATTAGGGCCACGGGATCGTTCCACAAGAGAAGAAGAGAACGAGGAAGTTAACAGTCACACTATGCCTAATATTATTGATAAGATTGACGTGTGCTACATGAACACTGAGATTTCGGGGGAGACAGACGGCACTGAAGGCGTTGCGTCTAAACAGTTATCTACTTTCGTTCTCGGGTACGACCAGCTGAAAGGACTCGTGCACGGCTCTCGAGCGCAAGATGATTTTGTTCTCGTTGATCAAAATCACCCAGACTTTGGGGTCAAGTGTCCTAAGAAACCATCCCGGGGCCCTAATATGAAAACACCCTTAAAGCGGCGTTCTCGTGTCCTTGGGCACGGATTGAATCAGATATGCAAGTCATTCGTACCTGAAAGAGGAAGTAGATTTGTGTTTAGACGTGTTTTTGAGATGCCGATAATGTTTGGCGTAGCGCGAAGTTAACGTCGTTTGTTCTCTTCTTCTCTTTGTGTCTAATGGCGGCTCACAAACCAAGTGGGTGCATACTGCCACCTGCTGTGTTGGAGAGTGTATATATGCAAAAGTACCCGAGTATGGAGAACAAAAACAATGTGAACACTGACCTGTGTGTGTGTGGGGGGGGAGCGGGTACAATTCAGTCGTGAATAGTGTGAAAACACCCTTAAATATAATATGTAGGACCGTTTAATATCGGAGCTCAGGCAAAGACAGAAAGCTGCATGGAGATCTGCATCCCTCCTCTCTATGGTATAATGTTCCTTACAGCACAATCAATTAGCTGCGCGTTTACTGCGTTATGATTTGAAAGACAAACCTCATGTATTGAATTATTTATGTTCTCTGTGTTTATTTAACTGCTGTAGGAGCTGAATTCAAGCCATTTGGCTCGTGAATCGTGCCAGATTGTTTTGCAAGCTTGAAAACAGGAAAACAGCAAAGCAGGCTGGGCTGCAGAGATTCTTCAACACTGATTTTCTCTCCAAAGTGTCTGTGTGTGTGTGTGTGTGTGTGTGTGTGTGTGTGTGTGTGTGTGTGTGTGTGAGAAAGAGCTTTTGAAAAACTCAACCTATACATTTATCTTCTTTAAACCTGAATATAAGTATTTGCTGTAACTGTATCTCTAACACCATGCCTGAAATACTCTAGTGAGGTGTGTGTGTGTGTGTGTGTGTGTGTGTGTGAGAGAGAGCTCGGTTCAGCCCCTGTCCCGGATCAGCCTGGCCTTTTTCTGCGCCGTTGTCACCCGATCCTCTCTCTTTCTTCACTGGGAAGAAAAGCTCGCCTCTTTCCCACGCTCCTGCTACACGTGGTGGCTCACAGGCTCCGCCCATGCGCGATTACGTCACCCGCGTTCCTCAGAATCCTTTTCGATATCAGGTCAGTATTCGTGGAGGCCCCGCCCGCTACGCCACGCCCCATCCAGCTCTTCCCGCGCTCAAGGGGCCAAAGGGGGGGTTAAAAAATGGCGGATTTTCGGGAATAAATGCTTTTCAACGGTACACATGACTGTTATTTTTTCTTGCTATATAGTGTTAAATATTAAACACTGGCTTAAGTTGGACGTATAAACTGATACAGGTTTTGCTTAACCATTTTGAGATCATTTTAAAAATGGTTCTTTAAACAGATCAACAATCCCAAATTTTCTTGCTTCTTTCTTAAAGATGTCTTGAGCTTATATTTTCTCTCAAAGTATCTCGATAAACACACAATCATTTTAATGGCTAACTTTTAAAACAATGATTAAAATATTTTATCATGTTCAACATAAAACATTCTGATAAATAAATGTGAAAGAGTCAGAGATAACAGTAAATAAATAGAATGAAATTCTGTAAACTAAAACATGTAAAGTGGCACTGAACACTTGAAACGTCTAGTTCATAAAGGACTGCAGGTTGTAAGAAGAACCGTATAATTCTTATACATTTCACATTATATTTGCATGAATTGATCTGCAGCAATATTTCATGCACATTTCAAAACAAAAATTCAACTTTTATATGTCTGCATCATATTTATTTCTAACCTTCATAGTCCTAGAAATACATTTTTAGGTTTAAGAAATTACCATATTTCCATTTCTTTATATCTTTGTGTTTATAAGTTCAGAATAAAGTTCAGAAATCTTAAAGATTCTACAAAAGAGTTGTCCCTGTAATCAACGGCCACAAACCAAAACACTGTTAGAACCTGCAGAAACTTCAACTGAATAAGAAAATCTTAATAACTTGAGAACCACAACTAATAGCACAGCGCTTATGTTTCTGCGTAGGATTTTTTTACAACAGCAAAAGCACTTTCTTGTCTTCTAGACATGCACAGTTTTGTGAAGAACCTACGGCTCACAACACTTTAAGATGTTGTCAGATATGTTCAGAATCTAAAACCTGCTTTATTCGTTTTCCACTGGAGTTTCTGTGGAGTGGTCTGTTGGGTGCTGAGTAAATAAAGCCCTGAAACATTATATATGAAGTTAATAAGGTGTGGTTCGTACAAAAGAAAGCAACAGCTGTGTAATGAAATTTTATGAATTTTTAATAGCTTGTCTTTGTCCTTGACTTCGGGACTTTTTTTTTTAATCATGTGATATGAGAGCTGTCATTTATTTTATAATATATTAGGTTATCATTTGTGCTTTCTACAGATCACATCTCTGTTATTTCTGTATGGACGATCACTCATGTGTTCATCTTTTAGCCATTAAAAATGAATGAGAACTGAACAATGCCGAACCCTAGCACGAAATTCTTATACAATCCATTATATCTTTTGTCTCATTTCATCTGTCTCAGATTGTATAGCTGTTTGTTCGGCTCATGTTGACAAAGATGAATCTAATCTTCTTAAATGGTGATGGATTGCGTTTGCTGAAATAATTAAAGCAAAACTCCACCCTGAACCACAGTAAATAGGTTTATTGTTAAATATATGTGACGTGTTTAGTGATTCTGTTAATATGTCTAAATGTTGATTTGTTTCCTAGTTCTGTGTATTTTATTTCTGTGCGAATTTAGCAATTGCATGTTGCTCTGATGTCATTGTTATTGCTAGCCCTGTTATAATGAGGTTTTACAGGAGAAACATTGTCAACTATCTCAGTTAGATTTCATTGTTGGCTCCTAAAAAAAAACAACAACTCAAGACTCTGGACTCATAGTTGCAGGATGTAATGCAGCTAGCATGCTGAATTATGAGACACATGAGCTACTTATTAGAGACATGGCTAGTTATATTTTAGAGGTGACTAGTGTGATGGTGTTGAAGGTGGGATTAGCCTGAAAGTTTAGAGATTTTGTAAATGAGTGAACTGGAATGACTAAAGGACTGAGACGGACTGAGGTAGTCGAACAGCATAGTTGGTAATGATCAGAAACCAAAATGAAAATATACCAATATGCCAATAAATTGAGTTTAAACCAATGTAAAATAAGTAGTGAAATATTTTTCATGAATGAAAATCACATATAGATTCCTAAATGTTGATGTGAAAGTAGTGGAGCTCTAGATTATTTTTGCACTAACCTAACCCACAATGCACCACAAGAAGGATGGAAGGGGAAGGCCTTGAAGCGGGTTACTGGTTTCTGAACTCGTATTGCAGAATAGAGAATTTCATCAACCCATCAGGATTAGCGCTAAAACTCTGTCTGCTAATCTGTGTCTCTGTAGTGGCATGTTGGAAAATATTTGCACAGAAAAAAGGGAGGGATCTTTCTCACTTGTTCATTCACCTCCTGGTCAGACCAGATATCTGCACCTTTTGCTCAAGCTGGGAAGCAAAAGCTAAACTCCAAATGGCTTCATTATTGGACATTTCCCAATAATGGATTTCACTTGGAAATGTGCTTTCAATTGGAAAAGTGACGGTGACCTTTACAAATGAACATCTAACCAGTTAGAGCACAATTAGAGCACTTATGGAGATTTCTACAGAAATATTAGAAGTAGAACGTGTGCACTCTTTAGGGCACTTCAGTGAGCAGGAAATGAGCAGGTTAAGTGCAGTCCTCTTTCTGAACGTTTGAAGAAATTTATTGTTGCAAATGTTAAGTTTGTTGCGTGTGTGTGTGTGTGTGTGTGTGTGTGCATTTACACATTCCTTTAGAACAAAGACACACACAATCCTAAAATGTGCTGTTTTGATGTCAGTGATTCTGGCTCCGAGGTGTGTGTGTGTGTGTGTGTGTGTGTGTGTGAGAGAGTCTCAGGAGGCCAGACGGCGGGCGGCTCGGAGCTTCTGCTGCTGTAGAGATTTTACAGCTCGAGCAGTTTAATGAGGCCGGAAGAGAAAAGTCGCGCTTTTTCCTCCCGCGGTTGAGGATCAGAGCCGGTTACCGCACCGCCACATGGAGCAAACGGCGCGCACTCGTGTGTGTGTGTGTGTGTGTGTAGCGGTCCACGCCAAATTGTGTCTGTGTATGAGTGTGTGTCCTGTTCCCACGGAAAGCGCGTGACTGTGCGCGCACCTCAGCCTGTGGTCGCACCGGAAGCCGAGCAAGTGTTTTGTTGTTTAGGTTCCTGTGAGTGTAAACAGCTGCGACACACACACACACACACACACACACACTGTAGAAACCAGTGGAACAGATCTGTCTTTTTCTCTCTTTTTTTTGCAAATAAATTCCCCCTTTAAAAAAAACTGCTAATGTTTCTGTGGTCACGCGTTCAGTTCTGCTACACGTTTCACTCGATTTCGAGTATTAACGCTGTTTCTGATGACACGTGCACCTTCGGGGATTCTTATCACTTGAGCGGACTTTTTCCACCTTTCTTTTACTTTTTGAATAAAACAAAGAACCCCATGGACCTCGGGGAGATGCCCCTGGACCACACGTGCATACGGGTCCACTCTTACTACATGGAACCAGTACAGATGCCAACTTTTAGAAAAGACAGTTTCTAGGTGATGAAAAGATCAAAAGCTGCTCTTTATAGTTTGTCTACAAAATCAGAAATGTATATGATATTTTATGAATGCTTATTAAGGGTGTACAAACTTTTGCACTACGCTACGTGAAGAGCTGGAATAAACAACTCGTGCATATTCTCTATTATTATTATCATTACGCGTCATTCGTCCATTAGGTCTCTGATTTTTGTTTTTTCATTTGGTGGGAATATTTTTCGCCCAGCTTTGCTGCCGCCCGCCCCCACATTAGCCACGCCCCCCAGGGTTTTTAAACCCAAACAAGCCACGCCCATCCCCGAAAGCAAGCGAAAGCCCCCGTCCAATCAGCCTCTTGCGGCTCCTCCTACTCCTTACCGCTCGCGCCTGTAGAGGCTCATTGTTATGCAAATGAGCGCTTCTAAAATAATCGCGCGCGCGCAGCGTCTGGCTAGTCAGACGTCGGCTGGGACCCGCTCGGGGAGACACACGCACACGACACGTACACGGAGCGCGAGCGCGCTGGGAACGAGTCGCACAGCACGAGCGAAAGTGGCCGAAACAGCAACAAAACGAGCCTACAGGTAATTAATGTTCATGAACTAATAAAATACGTTTTTTAAAGAATAAATGGAATAATTACGCGTGTTTTTTCTTTGTTTCTGTGGCGCAGGCTGGGAATGTAAGAGCCGAGCGGTGAAGAAGAATACGGAGGAGTGCGTTTAATATATTATATACATATATATATTTTTGGAAATAAACTGCTTCTACATCTTACTGCTGCTAAGATTTTTTTTTTAAATAAATTAATCTGCCATATAAACCTGGTGCTGCTATTGAGACATTTTTGCGGATCTCTGACGCGTCTGGATCGGGGTTCCACCGGTGTAATATACACATATACCCGTATATAGTGATACGTTTTTTGAGGGATATATCACATCACGTTCCTATACTCTTCCTCCATCACCATTAGTTCCTGCACGGTTCCGTCCCCCCGCGCGGAGCCCCTCGTGTTCCTCCTCCTGCCCCGTGCCCCAGGTTTGCACCATGAGCCAGGCGGACGTGTCCACTTGCTCTGCGCCGCAGCGGGTGTTCCAGGATGCGGTGCGCCGCGGAAACACCAAGGAGCTGCACTCCCTGCTGCAGAACATGAGCAGCTGCGAGTTCAACGTCAACTCGTTCGGACCCGAGGGCCAGACCGCGCTGCACCAGTCGGTCATCGATGGAAACCTAGAGCTCGTCAAGCTGCTGGTGAAGTTCGGGGCGGACATCCGGCTCGCCAACCGCGAGGGCTGGAGCGCGCTGCACATCGCCGCTTTCGGGGGCCACCAGGACATCGTGCTGTACCTCATCACCAAGGCCAAGTACTCGAACGGAGCGCGGTGATGCCTGCAGGACCCCCCCCCCCCTCTCTCTCTCTCTCTCTCTCTCTCAAGACGAACCACAGACTTTCCTTCTGGCCAAAACTTCAGAGAGCGCGCTTCAGTTTATTCACCTAAAACCAAATGAGCGCCATGGAGCCGGCTTGGGTTCAAACGGATCACATGTCCTCTAACTAACTCCTAAATCATCCCTGCACCGGTTTGGTACTAAAGCTTTTTTATTTTAATTTTTCTGAATTTTTGAAATCGCCTCGATTGATTGTTCCAGAAACATCAGACTCAGTTTTAAAAAAAATTCTGGAAGGATTGATGGATGACTCGTTGCTCCTCAAAGTTATTGAACATTGTTTAAATAAAAAAAAGAAAACACACGGATGGATGGATGGCACTTGAGGTATGCTGGAAAAAGGGAATTAATTATTTTTTTTTGGGTCAACACTGTTTCTGAGGACCTGAAATGCCATGTGGTTCTGATGTTGTTTTGCAATCAGTTAAAGCATTTAATTCTAAACGCGTCTAAATAATATTCAGAACAAAATGTCTATAAATAACAGCACGTGGAGTTCAAGTGAAAGTACTGTACATCATAGCTTTACTTCTAAATCAGAGTAGTCCAGTGCGTCCTGCAGTCACCTACAGCACATGCTATAGATGTGTGTGTGTGTGTGTGTGTGTGTGTGTGAGGGGGGGGGGGGGAACTGCTGCTTTTCGCTTTTCACGTCAGGAAAGTTGCGTTTGGAGGAGACTTTAGCAATTTCTCAGTATTTTTTGGTTTGTTTGTTGTTTTTCTTCTCTTTAATTTTACCATCCTGGTCATCACTGTGAAATACAGGCTGGGCTTCTTATTTATGAAGGTACATTGGTGATGATGATGATGATGATGATGGTCATGATGATGCATCTATGTTTTATTATTTTTCAAGTCCGTGATCAGATTGGAGTTTAGGGGAAATAAGCTGCTCAACATCCCCTCTAAATTGTGACTTTGTGGCATTCTGTATCCTTGCATTCTGTTTAAACGTTTCGTTTTTAAAGCTGTAGTCCGCGTGCATGCTTTCCCCTCGCACCTGTGTGACGTCACCATGACATCAGCGCAGGTGTGCTGGAGCGACCGAATGCTATTTATCTCCGTATTTATCTCCTGAAATCCTCTAAAGCCGTCACACGTTCCCTCTGGTGTGTGTGTGTGTGTTATGGATCTCTGCATCAGCTACCTCGACATAAAGTATTCTTCTTCTTCTTCTTCTTCTTCTTCTTCTTCTTTTAAGCCTAGTGATCCGTCTCATAACCTTCATCATTCCCTTATTCCAGTATATATATACAGAGAGAGAGAGAGAGAGAGATTTTTTTAATTCTCTCATCCTCTGAAATAAAATTTTTCACTCCAGATCATCCGACAACCAAAATTAAATCAAAACCATATTGATTCACATTATTATTATTATTATTATTATTATTATTATTATTATTTGAAAGTCAGCCAAACGCTCACCTTTGTGTGTCGCTTGTTTGTTTGTTTCTTTGTTTAGTTACAAAAAAGTGGCCTGACTTATTTTATATGCAGGGAGATTTTGTTGCACAAAAATCACGGAGCCTTTTTTTCTTTTAACTATTACAATTATTATTATTATTATTATTATTATTATTATACATTTTATTTCACGCCCCCTAGTGCCTGCTCGGGTAACTGCAGGATTTCAAGCTTCATAAGGAGAGAGAAAGAAAGAGAGAAAACTCAAGTGACTACTGAGCACCACTCAACTCACATACTGTTAAAGAAAGACTGTTGTGTGACTTATTGCAGGGATGAAAAATCTTCAGATTTTAGAAAAGAAAACACAATAGAAAACAAATTAGACACGGAGCAGACCTGCGTTTGTGTTCGAGTTTCAGCCTGATGTGTTTCAATGCTGCTTTCATTTACATTATTGTTGTCTGTTATTATTTTTTTATTATTTTATTTTAATGGCAACAGTGAGTGAAAAAGGAGGAAAGGTGCAGTTAAAGTTGTCA
>JAAGKR010009697.1:0-7500 GCA_011419295.1 Clarias macrocephalus | reverse complement strand
CTAAGCCTGTCCTCTCTCTTTGCCCTCCTCTCCTTGTTTTTTTCTCCACCTTTCCTTTCATTCGTTCACTCCATTCTGTTCTTTCTCTAACACACCCATTCATTCCCTCCATTCTTCTCTCCTCTCCTCTTTTGTCCGCCCGCTGAGTTCAACCTCTGTCCTATTCAGACTCCAGACAGGCCCCATTGACTAAAGCCCCCCTGTTCACCCACCCACACACACACACACACACACACCTCATACGCTGTGCACTAAGCAGCTGCTATGCTAATCACCCAGTGATGGAGGGATGAGGGAATAAGAGACCTTCCTCATCTCCATATCATACTGGAATTGCAGTGTGTGTGTGTGTGTGTGTGTGTGTGTGTGTGTGTGTGTGTGTGTGTGTGTGTGTGTGTGTGAAGCCCATCTCCACCATACTTTCGCTCCACTGAAGGAATGAACACCTGTCACTCTTTTTCTGTAAAGACAGGAAAAAGTAAAACTCACACAATTGGTGTGTTGTGCTGCTACAGGAACATAATCAACACCAGGAGTGTGTGACGAAGCCAAGTTACTCTTTTATTCCTTTTAGACCACAGCAACGTATCATCATCATATTTGTATTTATGTAAAGAAGAAAAAAATGACACAATGACAAGCGAGTTCCTGTTGTCAGTTACACTACAGCAGCGACACACTCACTCCCTCGGAAGCTCTGTGTGTGTGTGTGTGTGTGTGTGTGTGTGTGTGTGTGTGTGTGTGTGTGTGTGTGTGTGTGTGTGTGTGAGAGCAGCTGGTCTCCTCGCTACTGTTCAGTTTTTGTCAGGAGTCGTGGCACGGCGTGACCCAGAGGCCCATGTGGCATCTGCCTTCTGTGTAAGGAGGAAGAAGGAGAACCCAGATGGAACACACACACACACACACACACACACACACACACACACACACACACACACACAGAGTACACATCACTCCTGCTGCTGTAGTTGTCACTGTTATGCCTCATTCCTAAACACTGCGTTAGTGAGACTGAGACTCCTACAGCGTTCTACATGGAACTCAATTAACAAAAAATCTTCTAGAGCTCTTTTTAGAACATTCTAGAGTTCTATCTATTTCTATCTATATCTATTTATGATCTGTCAGAACCATTTAAGGCTCTGTATGAAGACATTTTTTTCCTTTTTAACACTTTCAACCTGGAATCTAACGCCCTGCCGGGTTCCTCGGACTCTTAAGGGTTCAAAATTCCTAAACAGGTTCTGCTGTGGAAACTCAAAGTTTCCCTTAAATAATCTGGTTCTAGACTCTTAAAGAAGCGTTGTTTGGAAAACTAGGCCAGATGGTGGCGTAGCGGTTAGCACTGTGGCCTCGGACCTCCAGGGTGGGGGGTTCGAGTTTCACCTCGAGTCTGTGTGTGTCTGTGTGCATGGACTTGGCGTGTTCTCCCCGTGCTTGATGGGCTTCCTCCGGGTTCACCAATCAAAAGGCCTGCAGGTTAAGCTAATTGGCGTTCCCACATTGCTCGTAGTGTGTGAATGAGAGTGTGTGTGTCTGTGTGTGTGTCCTGAGATGGATTGGCATCCCGTCCTGAGTGTGTCACCCTGGGATCGGCTCAACCCCTTTAAATCTCTACAGGTTTCATCTGTGGTCCAGGGTTCTACACAAGTCATTATATTTACGGTACTAGAGTTAATCCTGCTGCTCATTCTTCAAAAAGGTTTTAGGGTTCTCATAGCTGGAGTTGATGAAGCTGTAGATAGTTCTGTTTGTAAAATGTGAGTCTGGTGTTCTAGACTGTTAATGCTCTGCTGGGGGAGAAAAAGCTTCTCCAGTGGTTCTTTGGAAAGTGAACAGTTCTAGATTTCTAAATTTAAGATTACAACTGGAAGCTTTTCAATGTGTTGGAAGATTCTGCTGAGGAACATTAAGGTTTCCTCCATGGAACAGTTAAAGAACCAGGGGATGAGAGACACAGCTGTTAGATATTGCCTGACTGTTTTCTCCTTTTTCTCTCACTCTCTCTCTCACTCTCTCTCTCACTCTCTCTCTCACTCTCTCTCTCACTCATTCACTATCACTCACTCTCTCTCTCTCACACTCTCTCTTTCTCGCTCTCTCACACACACTCTCACTCTCACACGCTCTCACTCTCTCTCACTCTCACTCACTCTCTCTCACCCTCTCGCTCTTTCTCGCTCTTTCTCACTCTCTCTCACTCTCTCGCTCTCTCTCACTCTCACACTCTCTTTCTCTCACTCTCACACTCTCTCTCTCTCTCTCTCACACTCTCTTTCTCTCTGTGAGTTTAATCTCTCGACACAGTGGAGTTCTGGAGCAGGAGGGACGCTGAGAGGAACACAGAGGGTGCAGGGTGAAAGGGGAGCGCAGAAACCATCCTTCTTCCCGTTCCTCCTCCACCGCCCCCCGTTTCCTCGCACCCTCCCCCACGATGCTGTTCTGTGTTCCAGACAGTTGAAAATAAGAATGTTAACTGCTTGTAGACGGTGTTTAAGGAAAGCCAGCGGGCAAAACAAGGCGTGCAACCATGCGTGGAGCCCAGGGCTGTGAGCGAGCGAGCGAGTGCGGTGTTGTCAAACCACAGGAAGCTCAACAATGAAAGTCTTTTTCTTTACAGCCCTGATTCTCATTCGTTCCTCCAGCAAGGTCGGGGAAACGCTCACGTCTCCAGAGACGTACAAACCCACCGCACATCGGCATGTAATCACGTAAGTCTCAACCGTTTTAACATGCTGAAAGGAAGTGTGCTTGTTCAACCACTTTGCTAACAACCTGATAACCCACATGCACACACACACACACACACACACACACACACACACACACACACACACACACACACGCTGCTCCTCACCTTCATTGTGATAATAATCAGCACCGCCTCTTAACGAAATCTAGGTCAGAAACTGCGGCGGAGCTCACATGTCCTTTATGACATCACAGCTGAGACACAGAGGCCAGGGTGTAGATCTGTAATCGGGGACGTGATGTAAGGAGAACAGCGTTTATGGAACATGTATGGAAGGAGTCTCCAGTGTCAGCGTTGTGTACGTAAGAGGTACTTCAAGTTTTCCAACTTTGTCAGTTTTGTGTGCTCATGACTAATAGTGTCTCTTAAGACTATCATGTCTTACTGTACATCATGTCTGCGTCCCTGGTTAATAAGGGTGGAGCTTACGTGTAGCTTATTTCATCAGCAGGTAGTTATAAGCTTATTTACATTACCTCATCACGACTTTTATTTTCCTCTGAACCCTGTTTTTCCTCTCGAACCACGGGATGTCCGAGGGGTTACCCTGCGGGAGACATGGACATCTTCCTGCATTGCTTCTACAAACCAGGATTTGTACACGAGAAATTCTGAATCCCGACTTCACCTCGAACACGAGCAACCAGAAATGCTCTCCTGGGTGTCCCAGGCACATGTGTGTGTCTCAGTGTCCCTCTGCAACAAATCACACATTAACACCACGTGGTGATCAACATCTTGGCTCAAGGTGCTTTTGTATCACGTACCAGAGGGCTGCACACACTGCCGGGCCAATCAGAAACCTGCATCAAGCAGAGGAAACGTGAGAATGTCTGGAATTGGTTTGAGAGCTTAAACATGAACTCGCATGGTCAAAAATCAACAACAAAAATCAGAGTTGTCTTTCATAGTGACAGTAATTTCCATTTCCACACACACACACACACACACACACAGTATGATGAGAAGTCACAGGTTTCAGTTTCTTAGGGACATAAAGACTGGAGAAAGGTCATGTGACCTGATGAGTCCAGACTGAGTCTATTCCAGAGTGATGGGCGTGTCAGGGTGAGAAGGGAAGCACATGAAGCGATGCTCCCATCATGCATAGTGTCCACTGTACAAGCCTCTGGAGACAGTGTTATGATCCGGGGTCGCTTCAGTCGCTCAGGTCGAGACTCGTTCTGGGACGGCCATATTCCACGAGTGTGAAAGAGGGAGTCTGGGAGCGCAAGGAATCATTTTCACACATGAACTGGACACCACACTGTCCAATTGGACAAAAGGTTTGTGTGGCCCACATTTTTGAATGAATAGGAGGAACCATCATGAACTCATTCTCCACCAGGAAGTGTGATTTTCTGAGTAAACAACACTGAAATTTCAGTAATGTGTGTGAATGTAACGCTGATCTCTGCGTTGTTTAGACACCCATTCGGTCATCCATCACCGGCCTTGCACAGACCTGAGAACGTGGCTCTTTCAGGATCAGCATGACCTGCTTACGTGGGTGGTTTAATCATCAGATGGCTGTCTGTGGACAGGAGTGAGTCCTGAACCCTCAAATTCCTAAAAATAAAAAAAAAAAGCCTAAAAAGGACGCTTCCTTCTCATGGTGGAAGTGGACATACTGTGATGCTACCAGGTGGATCAGTCTAAGTGGTTCGGACTGCGTCATCACGACATGTTGCCACATTTTCGGGGAGGGTGCACATGGAAAGGGGCGGAGTCAAACCACGGTGTGGTGAAGAAGAAAGTGATTCTGGTTGTGTGAGGTGATGGACGTCTAACGCCAGTGTGTAAAGTGTATTTGCATTTCTCTTCCAGGAATGATCATATTTGCATGAGTACGTTTATAGAAGTGTGTGTGTGTGTGTGTGTGTGTGTGTGTGTGTGTGTGTGTGTGTGTGTGTGTGTGAATTAGAGAGAGAGAGAGAGAAATTAGCCCGTAGGTGTGTCATCGCATGAACATTTCATATGTGGGAAATTCTGAGACTGTGATGTTCCATGGGAACGTCTGTGTGTGCGCGCACGCGTGTGTGTGTGTGTGTGTGTGTGTGTGTGTGTGTGTGTTGAAGGTGAAGTGAACTTCTATGACTCTTGCTTTGATCTCTTGCTTTGATCTTATCCAGTGGTCTGAATCTGTTTGAGTTGCCAACCAGCCCATCACACACACACACACACACACACACACACACACACACACACACACACACACACACACACACACACACACACACACACACACACACACACTTCCATGAATCACAAACACACACTGTTTTCTACATATTTTCACACCAGAACTCTTCCCATACCACTAACCCATCCCAGTTTTACACATGCACACACACGTACACACACACACGTACACACACACAAACACAAACACACGCACACACACACTTTTATTTCATTTACCCAGACCACAGCGCTCTGGCAATGGGCTTTATCCAAAAACACACACACACACACACACACACACACACACACACACACACACACACACACACACACACACAAAATCTCTGACTAACATGCATATTAGAATTCAGTCTTAAACCCAAGACAGCGATCCAACATTTTACAGAAAACCTCAAATTCATAACATCAGACCTCATGATATTCAAGTATTAAAATAAATGATATTTGTTTGGGGGAAAACAGATTTAAGGGAACAAGTTAGCTGAAAATGTAATTTCCCCCCTTATACACACATGTCCTTGATGGGCTGAGACACACTCGCTCTGCGAAGTTCACTCCATTTAAACCAGGAGTGTGATTATGACCGACACCCCGCTAACATTATAATGTTAGAAGAAAGTTTTTTTAACCTTAACGTCTTACTCTAAAAGAACATTATCATCTGTCAGGTTTTCTAAGACAGTTTATACAACAGTTAGTTCTGACCGAGTAATCTGATTGGATGAGAGGCGTTTATGAGTAGAGTGGAGCAGCACTATGATGTTGAACTGTATGTGTCACTGGGTGTCCCAGGTGTTGTACAGTGCTTAATTACACTAATACCTCTATCTCACCTACGCGGTTTTTTCCACGGTGGCCATAAATACGGTTCATCACGATTCACCGCAAGTTTTGGCGCTGTTTCCATCTTTCCGCGCAAAAAATCAAAAATGTTTAATTTTTTTGCGGTCCTCACGGAAGCTCGCCGACCTCGCAGACCTCGCCGACCTCGCAGACCTCGCAGACCGGCCCTCAGTACTGAGGAGAGAGCAGCTGCCTGACAAAACCCACATTCACAACATGACTTGTGACATCAAACTAATGATCGTCATGTAAGGAGGTCAAGCAGCTACATCCACGTGTTATAAATGACTAATATATTGGCATCTTGTTAAAATCCATTCTTAATTTTCCATTCTCATGCACACAGCGAGAACGTTTCTGAGTTCATGCAAAAGGAATTCTATGCTCGGAATATTTCTCTGATCTTTGTAGCAGTCTCCAAATCTGTGTACGTGTTTGAGCAAACGTTAATTGGCATCTAACGTTCTTCTATTTTGCTTTGTGTGAGTGTGCAAGTGTGTGTGTGTGTATGTGTGTGTGTGTGTGTGTGTGTGTGGGCGAGCAGGTGATGTGGCCTTGACCGGAAGGTCACAGAAAGCCGTCAGTTCCTTTTTCCTCTCCGGATATTCCCAGCATTCTCTTGCCAGTATCGCGAGTTGGGAACGCTGGGAATCTGCGCGACAGGAAGCCGGAACAGGAACGCCGCCGCTCGCCCCACACAAAAACTCCTCACTCTGCCCTGATCTCAGAACAGTCTGCTTTATCTAAAGCCTGAGTTCTGATATGAGCACCCTGAGCTGTGAGGTGGAATCAGAGAAGTAGACAACACTGACCCCCAGTGGACATAATAAAGATTACACCAATCAGAACTCATTCATTGTACCGTTTTATCCTGTATACAGGGTCGCGCAGGGCCTGGATCCTATCCCAGGAGACTTAGGGCCCGATGCAGGGTACACCCTGGACAGGGTCCCAATCCATCACAGGGTACACACACACACACACACACACACACACACTACAGGCAATTTGGGAACAACAACTAACATCCATGTCTTTCAACTGTGGGAGGAAAACGTAGCCCCTTAGAAGCCAGCAAGCACAGGGAGAACATACAAATTCCACACACAGAACCGAAGCGGGACGCTGGAGGTACAAGGCGACAGTGCTAACCACTAGAGTCCCCAGAGTGTTCACGTTATTTTAAAACATTCAAACAGATTCATGTTGAATAATAAAACTCTTTTTGTGATCTTTGTAATGCCAGAGAAACTCTATATCTATATCAGAGAATCTCTACACCTTCACCCTAATTAACATGCTAGCATTTATAAATACACATGAATATGCAAATAAGAAAAGTACAGTCAGGCTAACTTAGCTAGTCAGTTAGCTAACTACTAATAAGCAAGCTCATATTTATCAGTGGACTTTCAAGTTCCAGCTTCCGTTGTCAGTGATTTATTTAATAGCTCACACAAACAGAAATGCTAACTATTGCTATCATAGTAGTAAATTGCTATCATTAGCTATGTTTTCATGCTAACTTGCGAGATTCTTCAGCCAAAAGTTTCCATCACGATATTGTAATAATTTGCAGAGGTGGCAAATAACGAAGTACAAAGACTCGGTCACTGTACTGAAGTATTGTTTTTTTGCTGTATCTCATTTTCTGTGTATTTTCATTATTTGATACTTTTCACTTTTACTCACTATGTTTC
>JAAGKR010009696.1:0-25680 GCA_011419295.1 Clarias macrocephalus | reverse complement strand
ACACACACACACACACACACACATCCCTGACTTACAGGACGAGTGTTAAGCATGAGAAGTCTGTTCTTCATTACTAAGCTGGCGCAATTAAATATTTCGTAGGTATTTGATGAGGAGGGTGTTGTCGTGCCCGCACTTCCCAAAAAAGGAAATGCCTGAATATCATGGCTGCAAATGGTATCCGCACTAAAGAGGTGTATACTTTACAGTAGTGAAGATATGTGCTTATGGTGAAGAGCTCAGAGAGCTCTGTGTGTGTGTCTTATATAGCCGATGCTGAAACGTGTGGAACTCCTATCCTGTGGTATAAGCGATGTAGGTGGTAGATTATATTTAAAAACTGCAGAAATGGACTCTGGGGGTGGTGTATGGTGTATGTATAGTATAACAGGGGCATAATGTGTATATTTTGGGGTAGAGTTTGTACTGCTTGGCTTGTAAGTTCTCGTGGAGTGATGTGTGGCGGTCAGACTGCGGAAGGTTGACTGAATGCTTTAAATGCTGGTTTATTTCCAGACAGGCTGATTGCCTGTATGAAACAAATGAGTGCACAATTTCGAATCGTGTATGCATTTCGGATGACAAATGGAAAAATATTCTGATTACAAAACACTTTTGTCTTATTCGGTTTCCCCTACGGGTATGCAGCGCTTTGCACTAAATGCAGGTCCTGACCTCTTGGCGGTGGGGAAGTATCTGGAGCACTTCGTGCCATCCCAGGCGCAGTACGGATCTCTGGCCAAACAGCATTCAGCACACGCTTTGCCATACACCTCGCAGCGATGGAGTGGCATCTGCGATATTCCCGCAGCTGATCCCAGGTACAGCTGTTGCTGTTGGAAGGAAGCACAAGCTAGTGAGTTTGGACCAATATTCAGTTTCATAAGCCAAACTAGACTTGCATTGTAGACTTACTTGCTTAGTGGACAGTTCCATAGCCGTGATAGTAGTGGGTTCCTACAAAGGAATAAACAAATAATATTTGTAATTTATATACCACACGTATACTTACATTTTGTATATTATAGATCAGGGAAGTACAGTACAAGTCTGCTGTTGTTCGGGAGCTTACCCTAAACACGGTCATCTCCTCCAGCACCACCTCTTCCAGGTCGTGCCAGCTCTCCCTAGGAATGGTGACCACCTTCAGAACTGTTCCCATATCTGTACATACAAATATACAGTATATATACAGTAAATATACAGCCCACTTCCGGAACGAATTACGCTCATAATCCAAAGTTCCATTGTATTTCAATAGTCCTTGCACCAGAACTAATGGGGTTTACAGCAATGAGGTCATGAGGTATTATTCCAATTAGGTGTTTCAGAGTGTAACAATGCAAAATGTGAAAAAAGGTCAAGAAAGTTAAACACTTACAATACGAGTCAAAAATTTGGACACAAGTTCGGATTTATTTTCTACATTCTAGAACAATATTATTATTAATATTAATAATATAATGCCCCCCCCCCCCCCAAAAAAAACCTAAGAAATAACATCTATGGCATTATATAATTAAGTAACAACATTAAATTACGTTATTCAACTAACGTTATTTTAAGACATGACGGTCAGCTGTTCTGGAATAGGTCTTGCAAGAACGGTATTGTCAAGTGCATTTGCAAAACCCATCAAGCACCACGATGAAACTGGCTCTCATGAAGATCTTCCCAGGAAGGCAAGACCAAAACTTAGTTCATTGAGAGTTACGAAGCCTCAGAAATCACCAATTAACAAATAGCACCTCAGATTAGAGCCGTTATGAAGTCTTTACAGAGCATAAGTAGCAGATACATCTCAATATCAACTGTTCAAAGGAGATTATTAATAAGTATTGATAAAAATCAGGACTAGACCATGGAATTAGAAGTTGTGTCCAAAGTTTTGACTGGTAGTGTATGCAAGCTGTGGTAGTACTCCAGCTGATACACCTACAGTATACAAGCATCATGGCATTACCATGTTGATGTTACTATGCCTAAAATGTCCATTAAACATAATATCTGCTCCAAAGCCATGTCTAATTCCTCAGCGTCATGATGAATAGTTACTAGCCTGTGCCGATGAACATGACATCATACTGCCCGTCCTCAGCCTCCACACGGTCCACCACCAGCTGACTGAACTGGTACTCTGCATCTGTGCGCACCACGATGGGTCGTCCACCAATCGGCTGCACTGGGTTATACATAGCAGGGTGCAGACGGGCGAACGTAATAACATCATCTGGCAGATCTTTGGTGGTGTCAAAACCACCAAATGTTTTACTGGGGCACTGTGGAAGGTGGAGAAGAAGATGAAGTTAATTCAGCTGTGGACGCTCTGGTCAAGGCAGAAAAGCAACATGACATGAGGCTTATTTCTCTTTGCAGCCTGTTTTTTTTTTTCTTTTGTCATACTTTTGAAGGTAATAAGACAAAAAGAAATCAACTTTAAAAAGAAGAAACTTTTCATATTAATGAGAACAAAACGGAAAGTACAAAGTCTTCTGTCTTGAAGATTTTTTTGTCACGCGTACCAGTGTGAGAAAGCTGAAAGTTACAGCTATACCCAGTGTACAGTAGTTGTGTGTACAAGGAGCTTAAATATTCAAGAGTGATTTCATTTTATACTTAAGTACAAAATTAAATATTCTAAGGAAGCAACTCACTGTGCCAGGGCGGGGGTATGGGACCCTGCCTTGGAAGGGCACCCACTGGTAATTTGGACCATCCCTGTGGGCATAAGGGCCCAGAAACACCCTCCTGATATCCGCCATGCTGTACATGCAGATCGCTGACCCGCGAAATATATTACTGTCCAGAAAAAGACAAAAAAAAAAAAGAAGTTTAATTAAGAGAAGAAAGAAAATGTCTGTGTGTTTGAAACTTCAAAGCATTTAAACAATGTTAGTTTAAAAAAATCTATTTAGCACAGAGAAAATTATCATACTGATTCACCTTCTATGCAGCCAAGGTCACAGACCCATATACACACGTACACCCACACACACCGAGATAAAACATTGATCCAGTGCTGTAGCCTGTAGGTTCATTAAGCGGTAATATTAAATGCCATTCCTCAGAATGCACTTCTATTCATCTCTCGAACAGAGCACTTAGAAAGCCAATTAAAGCAGTCTAATTCCTCAAAGCTGGTAATTGAATTTTTGAGGGTTGTGTTCTTTGCATATATTAGATATGCGGCGAGGCGGGAGTGCTGAGTTCGCTCTGGCTGACCGCACTGCTTTTCTTGGTGCTTGCCAGTAATTAATCATGATGTGCTTGCTCTCTTCCTCATATCTCACTTGCATAAACACACACACACACACACACACACACACACACACACACACACACACACACACACACACACACACACACACACACACACACACACACACACACGCAGGCAATATGTGTGAAAGCACTGCGTGCTCATCCATTATCCTCAAAGTCTGGCCCTCTCGTGTAACTAGTTTGTCTGCTTTTGTTCCACTTGGCTTCCCATTTTAATCTCATTTCCTCCAGACTGGGCTGAGATGCTACTGATCATGATCAGGCAGTAGGTACTGTAAATAGGAGTTCGAATAGGAGAAGAAAAAAAAAGAGGACAGGAAGGAGACATGTCTAAAGAGCTGAGCTGCATCATGGTGTATATGTGTACTTGTGATAAGGTAGAACAAAAAAGACAGGAGATTGCTTTTACCTGGAGGTAGTGAAGACCGCATAGATCACTGGGTTCTTTGGATCTTTGGCACTCATTATAAACACGTCCTCTGAAAGGACAAAACACATCAAAGTTCATTACTCTTGGACGTTAAGTAGTTTCATATAGTGTAGGTCTTTCGAGTGTAAAAATGAACACCCACTTACGGAGCTCATCGAAGTGTGTGTCGATGCCGTTGAGCCCAGGGACGGAACAGGTCAGTTTAGCTTTTAGAAATGTAGTCCATTTGTTTACCAAACTCCTATGTCCACCCTCATCGTTCTGGATAAAAAACACAAACACACATCATGTAAAGATATAATGAATAGCAAAGGATTAAAAGTTTTTTTTCCATATTTTGCCCAATTTTCATCTTGCCAATTTCCATCCGGTAGCTAAATCGCGATGCAGCTACTACTACAGTAACCTGTGAGGATGAAGACAAACACATGCACAAGCCAATGTTTACTTCTTTTGACATTTTGACTGATTGACAGGCAAGGGATTACAGCATCCTTTCCACCCTGGACAGTTGTGATTCCCAAACATGGATGTCTGTACCATCATTTTGCTGTTGAATGAAAATGTCCTTGAACCATTTACTAGCCAAAAGGTCATAAATTTGTCAAGAGGTTCTGCTTGTATCAAGGTGTGGAGATATGTGTATTGTTACCTTACACAGTTGTGCTATTCTGGAGATGGTGGCTTTGCCTGTGTGTTCTCCGTCCATGGCATTCTCTTTGAAGAACAGGAAGATTTTGTCGTCCTCTGGGTTGTCGCTCTCAGGGACGAGGTGGATGCCGACAAACCTGGGATCTGGTGAACATATCCCAAAGAAATATTGGATATAATTCATGATTTCTGTTACTGCTTTTTCACCTTAACTATTAAGAGATGCTTGGACCACCCACACCATGACAACACATTTAAACTGAAGTGTAATTTCATTTAAGTGATCGTGTTCTCTAATGGAAATCATGCCCATGGTCTGTTGGTGCTGTTTAACACCATTCCATCATTTAAATGAAGTGGAATGGACATATGCATATCATCATATAATAAGTGTTTGTCTGGACGTGTAAATGTAATAACAAAAATGAAATGTAGATCTACCCAGCCTTTGCAACCTTATTCTTATTGTTTTAATGAATATGTCAGGTTGCACAAACCTCACATTAGCAAATCTTAAATTAAACTATAAAATAGAAACTTATCATTTATTAAAACAAGGTAGAAATGTGAATCCTGAATGCATGGTGAAGAGCTTATCTTAAAAAAAAAGAAAAAAAAAAAGAAAAACGAGTAGACAAAAAAGCTTCTTTGATGCAAACAGTCAATGGCTCCTGAACACAGCGCATTAGTTTTGTTAAGAGACCATGTGTCTAATGATAAGGGCTTGATAGAATGGCCATCGGACTAATCCTGTGAACGGTACTGGCTCTTTTGTGATGGAGAGACAGCATTCAGAGAGGCACAATGAAGGTGAGATCTGACGTATCCGTGGCAACAGATGACAGGGATTAAGGTGTGAAGAATACCTTTACAAAAGCATCTTTTCTCATGACAATATGGCAGTGTTTATGGCAGTGATGGTGACCCAGGGACTGGGCGTTTGATGGCTGAAATAAGAACCGATAACAGGGACAGATGAGAGGGGGGATTAGCATCCTGGGAAAATACGATGCGGCCTCTTAAAGACGAGATTGACCTTTTGTGTCTTGTAAGTCCCAACTAATTCAGACAATCTGTCAGAGGAAACATTCAGCGGGAGTTAATCTCCTCGGCAGAAATGTTTCGCATAGACACACTCTCACCTACTTGCTTTTCCTCTCAATCATCGGCTGTCTGCCTTACCGTTTAGCCATCTGGAATCGTGCTGCTCTGTCCGGATCGGATGATGAGCTCCGAGGGTTCGGAAAATGGCAAAGTCTCGTCCCATGAAGTCTGCCGAAGTTCCAGAATATAACTCCCCATCTATCAATAAGGAAAAAAAGAGCACTGGTTTCAAAGCCAATCGAAGAGTTAGCAAAAGTATATCGATGCTTTTGCAGAAACCCACCAATCAGCAGAGAGGATGACAGCATTTTCGGGTCGTAAGGGCTTTTCCCACGGCCATTCTCAAAGTGGGATGTGTCCAGCCTGAAAATATTATCCTGGAAAAGAGGAGCTGAACATTTTAGAAATAAAAATATCATGTTTAAAATTGGTAACATCATATTATCTGTGGTTTAAACTTTCTAAATTACACTAGGCTATCTTAGGAGTAGTATAAAAACGACTTGTTCATGATGATTCAGAGAAGTGTTCCTTTACAAGACGTTTATTTAATTCTGCTTTATGTCACACTGTGCCATCGTTGATTATTTTTCTATAACACCATGCCACATTGTGTTTACCTTTCTTAAATATGTTGCCAAAATTGCCAATTAACAACAGCACCTCAGTTTAGAGCCGTTATGAAGGATTTAAAGTAGCAGATAGATCTCAACATCAACTGTTCAAAGGAGATTATTGATTTTGGATGCATTCAGCATTGTTTTACAGTGTAGAAAGAAATACAAATCAGTGAAGGCCATGGAATAAGAAAGCTTGTCCAAACTTTTGACTGATAGTGTGCATAAACCAACAAAGTCTAAATGTTATTTATCTCTTCTGTTTTAAGTACATCGACAAGGCTTTTTAAATCTCTTTGTTTCCGAGTCCAATCTGTCAGCGTTATTCCTATTAATGCTAAAGTTCAAGAGATCCTGTAGTGTTGCCTAATGAAATTTATATACAAAATGTTCTTGTCGTTACAGTATAGTATATTCTCTATTTCCAGCAATTCAAATATCCAGCTGTGTAATGTTCTATATTGACCATAATCATGAACAAAATAAGTTCCACCTCTAAAATTAAGCAGAGATACAAAATATCAGACAGAAGCATGGCGAGACCAGAAAGACCAAGCTCACTTTCCTCATATGAATCACCATTTCTCAACAAATGTGCTTCTCTCCCTTTCTCTCATGTTGCACTTTTCTGCTGAAATCATTCACAAGGCGTCAGCGGAAGTGTTAACCTGAGATTATATCCTCTGAATAATTAATCTCGCTATCCTTATAGAGGCAGCGTGTGAATCTGTCTGGAAAACGTGTTACATGAGAGGCAGATAAAATATCTTGTTAAAATGATAAGTGATATAGTATTGCAGCTCTGAAGGATTTATGTTTGTGTGTGTGTGTGTGTGTGTGTGTGTGTGTGTGTGTGTGTGTGTGTGTGTGTGTGTGCAAACCTCTGCTCTTTTGCCTATCTCCAGGTAGGCACATATGGGGTGAAAAGCTCCTGTGCCACACACGTATAGGTGTGTTTGGTTGAAGGACTGCAGCACCCGCACAAAGTTGGAGCACTCTTTCTGAAAAGGACATACAACACAGCGTGTGAACCAAGCATGCTTCTTCTCTATATGATTGAACATTTTTTGCCATGTAATTTCTAACAATCTTGCATTATATTTTGGACATGACCGCAGATCTTTTTATTTTACCTTTCCATTCCATCTTTTATACCCTACTATAATAGAAAATAATATATACGAGAGGCGTTCGAATCAAACCGGGATTTTACACTAATACACTTACCCCAGCATTTCACTAGTGCTTGAATACCATCAAGGTAGAAAATGACTACCTACTTCACGTCTGAAACACTGGCCCCCCAGGAACTCCTTTAATGGCCCAAACATGTGGAAATGGCTTGGAGCGAGGTCAGGACTGTACGGGGGATGTGGTAATAACTCCCAACCGAGTTCCTGTAATGTGCATGCGGTGTCCGTGAATGATTGTACAGTTCATCAAGTTGTCAGTCGATTTTCAAGGATCAGGTGTTCCACATGTTTCAGTGACGTACTGCCTTACTACCATTCGCATTTCACCGCGGCTAAGAGTCAATTGTTTTCATGCCTTCATTCACAAGTCCCAGTTTGGCTTGTACGCCCCTTACGTATATATACATTATGAGAACATGTAAACATACTGTAACGTATACATACAACTGCCTTTTAAACGTAACATTTTAACATGAAGTGTCATTAAAAATCCGGGCGAATTCCCACAGAAGGACTGATTACAGTTCAACCCGTCCTATCCATCTTAGTCTCACAGCTCACTCGCATTAGTGTGTATCTGGATTTGATGAGACTTAAATGGACAGCACATGTGGATAATCCCATTGCGGTACACACGAGTCAGAGAGGAAACCGATGTGTGCGTGTGATTGCTTAGTCCATGAAAGACTTCAAGGTTCATTTAATTAAGAGACATGTGAAGGATGGATCCCACAATAATAAACACACATTACATCGTGCAAACATTCATTTAACACAGGAAACACTCAGACCAGATGATTATGCATGTAATGATGTGTGCTTAACACACATGTCCATACACAGTCACAGGCACAGAGGTATAGATTCTTTTGTGTGCACGTTCAAGGACACATACTTCCATGAACACACACACACACACGCACACACACACACACACACCCTTCTTGTTAAATAAAGGAGAACAACCCATCTGTTTAAACAGCGATAATTCAGTCTGGTGGTGTAGGCTGTCTGACAGAAATGCCATTTAGTGATGTTGCCATCTGTCTCGTTTTATTTTCTCTTTCTCTGATTCAAACATGACGAGGAAAAGTATGGACACCAAAAGTAGTCAATATGGGCAAAATTATATCAGAAGTTAAAACAACACACCAACAAAGCAGTGTGAAAAAGTAGGGAGAAAAAAAAGCTGTAAAATATAAACTGGTGTAATCACAGAGTTCACTCACACACTAACAATGTCAATAGATTCGCTGGCAATGGGAACGGTATCCACTCACCAAATGTACACACACACACACACACACACACAACACACACACACACACACACACACACACACACACACATACACACACACATACACACACATACACACAAACCTACTGTTTCCTGACGTTCCACTCAAAGGACATCAGAAAAATAACTGATTATAATCCCGTAAATGTCACACACACCAATGCTACTTTTGCAGCTATGCAGCTTTTAAATGCAGTACTTCAAAAGTTTGCACACCCTTCTTCCAAAACGATGGATCTGAGAAGATATTTAATTTGAGTCAGGTTTCACACATTTGCTTTCATTTTCACAAGTACAAAATAACACATGTTTAAAATAAAAAAGGCTTTTGTCAGGTCGCCTGCTGTTAGTTTCAGTTATCTTCGAAGCTCTGAAACAGCTTGTGTTAGTTTTGTAGTGTACTGTAGGTACAGTACTGTATGCATGCATGCCTGCATCCATGGCGTCCAGCTTCTGCTCTCTGTATCCACGTTTCATCCACTTACGAATGAGGGTCATCACTCTTACGGTAGTAACAATCTCCCTAAAGACCTCGGTATTATTTGACCCCTTTCTGTTTTAGGTTATGTTAAGGTTGTTTTGCTCATTTCCAGTAGTGCTTAACTTGACTGCATCTTTTCGATGCAAACTTCTTAAGATTTTGAGCCTGTATACACTTTTCAAGTCTTAAATAAGCAAACACGCTGAAAGTTTGGAATCAGCAGACAATTAAAAAAAGCACATTTAAACAATGACTAGAATATACCAGATAGGAATGCAAACATTTGAGCTTGTTAGTAAAGGCAGCTTGTAACAGCTTTTTTTTTTTTTTAAAGGAAAGCAGCGTTTAATGAACACTAGACTCTGTGTGGATATGTATTTATACTTTTTGTACTCATCTGTAAGTACACAACATGTTTATTCCTTTTCATCAGTGGAAGGATTAACAGCTGATTATTGTGGCACACCAGACGGTGGAATGGCTGCTGGAGCTTTTAGAGCTACCAAGAGGCTCTGCGCTGCTCAACCCTCAATTGGCTCAACTCCAGATGGAGGTCCACAGGGAGACCCCCAATGCCAGATCTCAAGAAAGTATTAAATCCCATTTTTGCATGTCTTTTTAGCCCTGAACTCTCTGCCCCATTAGCCATGTTAACCCTGCACTCTGTCCTGTTCACCTTGCTAGCTTTGCCCATGTCCAGTCAGTCATGTTAATGTTAGTTCACGTTCATTTCTAATCTTGTAAACCAAGAAATTATTCTGTTAGAAATATTATCCTGGAGATGCCTCTTGTTAGCTTAGAAATATTTTCTGATAACCCCATTAGCCTAACAATGCTTCCTGTTAGCCAGCTTACCCTGGCTAACCAGAACTCATTTTTTCCCTGTTACCCTAGAGATGAATGACAATCGGGTATTGAGCTGGAAGCATGACCCCTTAAGAAACAACAGATATATCTCCAGGGTGGGAAGTATCTGTCGCCCGATGTGACCAAAACACCTCAGGTCCATGTCCTGTTCCATATCATACCCTCTCTGACATACAATATAACCTGCTTTGTCCAAGATAAGACCTGGCGTGCTTGAGCCTTGCCTTGCCTTGCCTCACCTAAGCCTTGCCCTACATCATCTCATCCAGGCACTGCACAATCTCAGCCTAGCCTAGCAGGACCCTCTGTCAATGAGTACTGCATTTTCCACCATCTGGCTTCATACATCATACCTGCAGCTCAGCCCAACTTCGAGAGCACCATGCTTGCACCTACTGCCAGTTTTCCAGGACATCATTCCTGCATTGCATCCTGGCTTTGAGAGCATCATGCTGGCACCCCTGGCAGGCTATGAGGATGTCACACCTGCAGTGTACCCCAGATTTGCAGATTTTGTGTTGGTGCCATTGGAGGGCTTCAGGGATGGTATGTTGACACAGCGTCCTGGCTTTGAGGGGGTCATACTGGCACCAAGCTATTCCCAAAAGAACATAAGGTGACATCTCAACTCCAGGCCCTGTGCCTGTGCCAAGCTCCAGTTCCAGCGCTGTGCTCACACCCAGTTCTGGCCTTGTTGTGTTCTGTGTGGTTTACTGTTTTGATTCTTGTTGATGTACCTGTCGGTTTATTCCTGGTTTGTAATAGTTTCGTTTCTGTTTTGTTATTAAAAGTCAACATCTGCATTTATGCAATGCCTATGACCAATCCCTCTCTAACATCAGAATTTAAACTTCTTGTATTATAAATCAATATATATATATATCTTACATCTTTTAGACTAAATATTAAAATCAGGTTTAACAAAGAGAGCTTATTAGAACTATCCATCCATCCATCCATCCATCCATCTAGGAACTCTGTAGTCCAACTAGGGACCTTCAAAGCCAGTGGTGACCCCTGGACTATTATTACCATTTTTACAACCGTGGTAGGACCTCTGGTCAACATTCACACTCATTCGTACACTACGGGCAGTTAGCCTAACCTGCATGTCATGTCGACTCTGGGACAAAACCAAAGCATGTTGTGAACATGAAAATTCCATGGAGGAATCAAACCTGTACTCTGGAGGTGCAAGGCAACAATGCTGACCGCTAAGCCACTGTACCGCCAATTATAATTAACACAATGATTACTATGACTTTTTGTATCTCTTAGATTAAATAGTAGAAACGTACCCTAAAAAAGTACCATTCGTATGAAGCCAGACGTACCACTGACTGTCAGACATTTATTTGTGCAACTTAACCAGGACTTTAACTTCTTTAACAACTGTATTTAACTAAACTAGGTATTAGCAAGGCTTCTTAGTGTGCTGTTTGGATCATCTACAGCCACACACAGAGTATAATTACCTCTAATCCTCCTGATTTTTCTTCATCAATTTGCCAAATACAACAAAGCATTATAAAGCACCTGTATATTTCTAGCTTTGTTTCACTAAACAGCACAAATGTGCGTGAACATTCCTTACAAATTCATTCTGGACAAGTTACAAAACAAGACTTCTCTCAGTGTTGACTGACATGTTTGAAATTTCCTGTAGCTGTTATTGTGTGAAAGGCTCGGCCTACGTGCGCTTGCCAGACAGCACTCGGGGGCGGGACTCGGGCTCAGTGAGCTGTTTTGCTGGAGCTCCCTGCTGCTCTCCAAACACACAAAACCTCCGACACACACTGGGGACCACCTAGTAGAGCTTTTAACTAATTACTAATTACTGTATGATTACACAGACACAATACGCCTGCTACATTAATGGCTGGAAACATGGCACCGGAAATAAAATTATTAAACCAGAGAAGCGCTGATTTTTCAAATCTGATTTGTCAGAAGGTATCGACTAATGTTCAATAACAGCACCGCTGACGAAAGTGAACCACAGGCTCTTATTCTATATTTTTCCATAGTCATTTACAACTTATACAACTTATTCACAATTGCACAACCAGTGAGAATCTGGATCGTTCAACAGAGGATTTATCAATTTACTGCAATGTAGAGTTATCACACTAAGCCATGTTTGGTTTAGATTAGCTTTTCTCTCTCTCATTTGATCAGAAGTTAAGAAAACTACTGTGAATAAGCTTCCACTCTTGGCGTAGTGGGCACAGGATACACGCCCGGCTGGTCGTTGCTGACCATTGGGGTAGACGGCCCAATGGGTCGACCATTGGGGTCGCGGAAATAGGAACAAAGTAATCAGAAACCTGTTACTTAATTAGAAATGTTCGTTCAATGCATTTCACTTTTACTGTAGTTATGAGTCCTAAGAGCCCTAAAAAGGTTCTACTTGAAACAGGAAAATGATCTAAACAGAAATATAAGAGGTTCCTGCAGAAAGACAACAACAACAACAACAAAAAATTGCACAATATACAGTAAACTCTCAATATAGCACAACATATATTTTTAAATTATACCAGCAAGCTCTTTCCTATCAGTCAACCACTACAAACCACAGTGGATGAAGGCAAACATGTGTTTCCTCCAAAACATGAAAAGCCACGCTGCAACCACAGAACACTGTACCACATTTGGAGGAAAGTGCTATCAGGCCATACATGAGCTCACAAAACATCCCTGACTGGTTATTTTCCCTCTGATTGGCATGGGATAGACGGCAAAGCATGCCATCTCTCGCCGGTGGCAATCTCCGGATCTCCAGAAACAACCTTGGTTCTAAACTAAACATTAAGGTTGCAAACGTCAAATCATTTTGTTGTTCATTCCCATAAATGGCGTCAATAATTCTGTAGCTGAATGTTTATAAAATAGATGTACAAAACTTAAATTTTTTCATCCACGTTGATAAGAACAGAGTCAGAGTGTCTAGGATTTTTTTTTGGTGCCAAATACAGCGTGGGGTAGAGTAGTCACAATAAATGCTGATTTATGCTCCTGCATCAAGTCTGTGCAGTAGGTCTCCTGTAGTTCGTACCCTATGGCATAACCTGACGTGCGCCTCCCTAGAAATGTAACAACCCTGTCAACTGTGATTGGTCCACCTGGTAGCAACGCATTTCCAGCTTCTTCTAAAGATTACTGGATGGAGACTAAATGAGTTGTATCCAAGTTTGTAAATATTTACAATTCTATGATTCCATCACACTACAAAGACTCCTAGAGGCAATCAAAATTCTTGCCGAGACATTATCAGAGCAGGACGAAGTGACTCAGAATAGTGGCATAGAAACCCCACAGTCAAAACTAACGGTTTGGCGGTGTAATTGCAGAGCGACACAAACGCACAAGTATACATGCTGACAACACCGTAGGCCATAATGGTGTAGACTCCACGTACCATAAATCAGTCTGGGGGGGGGGGGGTGTTTTGGTGTTTTGGAATGACAGAAACTGCATTTGTACAGAACGTAGACATTTGCGCAGTTGCTCTTCTTAGTATATTTAACTCTGGAGTTTTGAGCAAGATTGAGTAGAGATAAGCTGACGAGTTCAAGACACAGAACAAGACAAGACAAAATAAGGGAAGCGATGCATTAGACATATTTAAGGAAAGCCGATGTTTTAAAAGGCAGGGAAAGATGAGGAAGAATGAGACCTAGAGTTGGCGGTGACCTACTGGATTGCAACCAATTTTTTTTATTTATTTATTTTTTTTTCGCAAAAAAAGAAGTAAAAAAGGACCAACTTTCTCTATCCTTGAGCCAAAAATAGATTCAAGAGACTCCTGACTATAGAAAAAGACCTGGTTTAGTAATGCTCTAATAAAACATTCACACTCACTCTCAGCATACTACTTTTCAGAGTATTTCCGCTGTATGCATTAGCCTTAACGCGGCCTGGCTGGAAGTTTGTGCTACAGTGTGTATTTACTGTATGCATATCTGAGAGGAGCATGTAAGAACATTTTCTCATTAGGTGCATGATTAACTTGTGAATGTGCTTGTGGGTAAGAGTGTGTGTGTGTGTGCTTGTGTGTGCTTGTGTGTGTGTGTGTGGAGCAGGTGGTATGTGTTATCTCTGATAATAATGCCCCCCTGGTGCCCCTCATTTCACTACAAAAGAACTCATGCATGAAATTGGCATTAGATGCTACACACTACACACACACACACACACACACACACACACACACACACACACACACACACAAATGGATACACACACCGACAGAAAGCAAGAGAATGCTCGATTTGCTGGTTGAGTAAATAAACTGTCTGTGATCAAGGCTAGGCCTCAAGAGTTCTGGCTCAGCTGCCAAGCACGGCACTCTGGGTAAATAAACGTCCAGCAGGAACAACAGAGCAGACACACAGACACAGTGAAGACAACACGAGTTCCCATTACCATGCCCTCTTTACACGCAGTGTAACATGTACACCATGGCACGCAGCACATTCGTACACATACCATAAACACGGCATCAATGCACAGTGATGTCATTGTTGTAAATCGCAGACTCCACACACGCCCGCCTGCGGTTTTTGCTTTGTATACACCAAACAGTATACCGAAAGAGGAGCTACTTACTCCCAGGTCTTTTCCTGCCCACTTGCACTCGTCTCGTTTTGAAGGTGTGGCCGGCCAGGCGATCTGCAAGACAGAGCGAGTTAATGTACGAAGCCGACAACACAAAGAACTGCAAATGACTGATTGCTAAATGATGCAGGCTGTAAAATAATTAAAGATTAGTATCTGCCATCCTTCTGCTGTCACCATCTGTGGCTAAATAAACGAAAGATCCTGAGGGACCTGCCACTGAACAAATCTCAGGAGTCCATGTAACACACACAACCTGCAGAGCTGAGATAGCTGATCATTTAGTTATTTTAACAAGATATCTTGTCCTTGAGCAGAATTAATGAACAAATTTACAATACTAATCTCCTGTTAATAATCTAACTATAATTATAATGGAAATGTACAGAAAAAAATTCCTCCAGTAGGCGACACTGTTACATATTTTCTAACTTTAACGACGATATTCACATTACAGAATTCTCAGAATCGGTGAGCAACGTGGATGACAGGGTTTTTTTTTTTTTTCTCTTCACTAAATGAACAAATTGTTATGTCCATTATATAAATAGCCCTGCGCAACAGCTTTAAAGGCCCTATTTAAGCTCACACAAAAACAGCACTTAATAGCTGTTTAGGTCTGCAAAAATAAATGATGTGATAATTGAATACACGGTGAAATACAATGTGCTTCTTAAAAAATTGCTGAAATGTAATTAAAAATGTGTTTTTATAGAATCAAGTGTTCGCCTTTTATGTCTGTTTTTTCTTCATGTGTTTAAGTGACTTCTGATCACAATCATTAAGGATTTCTTTCCTGAATTTCATCTGCACAGTTGACCATGCAGGACTATCCTACTAGGGATTTAATAAAGTGTTGGATGGTTCCTAAGACAATTTTAGTAATTTCAGCAATCTTCTTAATTGTTTTCTTTGCATGCCTCATGCACGCCATTAATTTACAGTAACATCTTTTCCATGACCCCACGATATACCTTCTGACATGATCGATTAAGAAATGAGAGTCTACTCAGTGCATCAGTTGAGGTTAAAATTATTGTTGAACAGCTGAACCATATTAATCACTGCTCTAATTATGCAATGAAATGCTCTTAATTTTTGATTACGTAAATCCTAAATCAGAGAGAAGCTAAATAGTGTCTTGTCCATGGTTATAACCAGTACAATATAGACTAGACTTTAGTAGTTAACCTTCAGCTAATTGTATTGCAGATTAACCAGAGCAACAGTCTTTAAAAGACTTGGACAAAAAATTATGTAAAAAATTTTAAAGTAATAGAACCCAAAGAAATATTAGGGAGTAAAGGAGAGTGAGAACACTGGCTGATCCAGCTTGAATTTAGGTCTAACTGAGTACAGAAAATCATGGAACATACAGTATAACCCTTCAACCCTTAAACCCTGTTAATCCTGGGTTTAAACTCATTACATGGACTTTCGACCTCAACTGGTTTCTGCTTCAGAATTGTTGTATCATTGTCTAAAACAAACCCAATAGGTTTTTTTTTTTCCCCCACTATAAATGTTTCTTCATAGCATTTCCTGTACACATATTCTCAAGATTTGTTTAGTGTCTATCTACATAAACAGCCACTCACTCTGAGTGGAGCTGTGTTCTTCTGTACAGTATATTAAACATATTTCATTATTTACCTTTTTCAGACTGATTGATCTAAGATGCATCATAGGTAAACAGTAGTAGAAGGAGTCACTTGCCAGATGTCTGTAAGTCTGAGCTCATTCAGCACTGGAATTTGGCCAGAATATACTTATTCTACAATGCTGTTGAATTTTTGCTTCTGATTGGTCAATTCTGAATTTTCAAAAGTGCTTGCTGTATTTCAAATGATTTGTTTAGATGATGTGTGCGTCAAGTCAAACCAGGACTGTTGCTTGTGCCGAATAGTAGGACACATTTAGGAGAGTAAAAATAGCTTAATTTCTCTATATAATTAGTACACTAGGCACTTATCCCAGAGTTTTACTAGTACTTGGATACTTGGGAGTTTTCTCAGTACACCAGAGCCATGATCAGACTGCCTGCTTTCCTTCTAGGCCTCCCAAGAACTTCTGTGGAAATGGCTTGAGGTCAGTACTGTATGGGGGATGTGGCAATAACTCCCAGCAGAGGTCTTGTAATGTGCAAGTGGTGTTCATGAATGATTGTGTGTACAGTTCCCACAGACAGATGCGTCTCTTCCGCAAAGATCAGAGGTTCCGCTCTCTAAATGTTCCCAGAAATAACTTCCGTGGGCTCCGAGCCACCTTGACAAGGATCGCTATTCACAGATGTTTCAGTATGTTTCAGTGAGTCTTCAGTATGTCAACTGGTTTTATGCCTTCAATCATGAGACATTTCTTTACAAGGTTCACTTGAACTCCCCTCATATACAGTACAGTCATGTGTGAAAGTTAGTGCCCTCTCTAAACTTTTTTTTTTTTTTTTTGTGTAAAACATAATAAAAATCATCTGATCATAATATGTTTTAGTATTAGGCAAATACTGCCAGAGACAAACAAAAACTAGCTGTTTTTACTGTGCCATTATTATTTTAATACAAATTAAGCCAAAAAAGAAACAAAACATACCAGTAATACTAAGCACCTCCTTAATTCTCCCTCAGGATTTAAGAGGGTAAATTGCAGCCAGGTGCTGCTAATCATCAGGACTTGATTAAGTGATCATCAGCAGGTGTGCAGACCTCGATAAAAGCAGATGTTTGGGCATTTTGCCGGTCTGGAGCATTAAGGTGTTTGTTAAGACAATGCCAAGAGGGAAAGACATAAGCAATGGGAGAAGCAATTGTTTCTGCACATCAATCTTGAAAGGGTTATAAAGACTTTTCTAAACACTTTGGAGTTCAACGTTTTACTGTGAGAAAGATTTCTCTTCAAGACAGTTGATGATTCTCCCAGAAGTGGATGTCCCAATACATCCTCCCCAAGGACACATCTCAGACCCTATAGGCCTTACTAAGCATGTTAATTAGAGTACAATTAGAAGAAGACTGAACAAGTACGGTTAGTTTGGAAGGGTTGCCAGAAGGAGTGGGGGAGGATTGGTGATTTGGGCTTGTTTTTTGCAGGCACAGGACCTGGACACCTTATAGTCATTGAGTTGACCACGAAATCCTCTGTATACCAGAGAGTTCAAGGCAAATGTAAGGCCATCTGCCTGAGAGCTAAACCTATCGCAATTGGGTAAGATTAGATTGCAGCACACCAGAAAATCTATATCAGAATGGCTGCACAACATAAGAATTAAGGTTTTGGTACCTTAACAGAGCTGTACAGGTGCGAATGCCCAAAACCTTAATAAACTGAAGCAATGTTGTGAAGAAGATGAAATCATATGTCAAAGTTATCATATGATAAAGTCAAAGTTATATGATGACTTCAAGTTAATGCTGCTCAAGATGGATTTACAAGCTATTGAATCATGAGGGTGGTACTTAGTATTGCCTTTTTTTTTTTTTTACCAAAGAATGACACAGTAAATGAAAGTTAAGTGACTGAGGTTATATCTGTACTAATATTAGTATTAAACATTAAAATGTATTAAGATCAGATACATTTTTAAAAATGTTTTTACACAGAAAAGCATAGAAATTAAAGTGGACCACTAACTTGACTCTACATATACATACATACATACAAGAGTTATCTAGACATCTGACTTCCACATATTTTACGATTTAGTTATATAATGCTAAACTATTGGCGCTAACCATCCCTTTTTGGCAATAGACGCATTATCCTTGAAGCTATAGAGCTAACCTTCTGGACTTCAGACCTCAATCATGTCTTGGATGATTGACTACATGTGGCATAAAGTTCAAACTGTGTTAATTTAACTTCCCCCCTTTAATCAGCTCCTCTGAACTCTCTTCGCCCTGTTTTGGGTTTTACCAATGCCACTTATATGATTTGCTAACAATGAAATGACAGACTTGCATGTGAAATGCTATACTGCTCTCTACAAAGTGGTGGACCCATGCCAGTTTTGTGGTGTGGTACAAATCTTTTTGCATATCATATGCAACTATGACCTAGTACACAGAAACAAGAGATTGCATACACAGCTTTTGCATGACCATATTTTCATAGGTTATATGTTACTAAACGTCTTTACTGGGACTTTGGAATACCAAATGCTTGAATGAAATACAGTCCACTGGAAATGAAACCAAACACTGAATGCCAGTACTATTAGTTTATGAGTGATAAGACAATGTGTGTGTGTGTGTGTGTGTGTGTGTGTGTGTGTGTGTGTGTGTGTGTGTGTGTGTGTGTGTGTGTTATTTTTTACCTGTTTGATATCTCTGTTAATGTTGACGAGGTCTAAAGAGAAGATGTGGTCCTCTGCTCCTACTAGTAACCTCCCTCGCTCCTCATCCATTAGAAACGTGTCGTAACCTGAACTGTTTGTTATTCCAGTAAAAGTCACTAAATTACTGGATTCCACCATTTCTAAGACAAAGAGAAAGAAAGAAAAAAGGGAAAGACAAATGAGGCTATGAACAGTATTATTGACTACTTGATAAAATCGAGATGCCTGACTACAATTTCACATCCATATATTATTATTATTTTTAGCATTTCTGATTTTATCAGTGCAAACACAATTTTGAGACATTTAAGTCACTGATTAGATCAGTTGCTGAAATATCAAACTATCATTAGTAATGATTAGACATTGTGGAAAAAGTGCAGTATTCTAAACATGTCCATATGTGTCATTGGCTGAATCTTTTAACCATGAATGAATGTGTGGACTTTGAACAAACATGTTGCACAATAACTTGTTTGAAAAAAATCTTTTAGTTACTTTCTCACAATGTCCTCCCTTTGCAAAAGGGTAAACTTCTTTAAATAATAATCTTTTCCCATTTTTTAATGAATATTTAACTCTAACTCAGAAAAAAAACACACATAGAAACATAAGTAAAGTAATAAATGTTAAAAGAACTTGTTAAACCCTTTTCATGACACATGAAAAACACATGACTTAAATTTGTTTGCATTTACCAATGTCCGTTTATCTGTTTAAAATCATTCCCCAATTACCTATGGATGAAAAACTAAACATATTACCATTATTCACATATTATTTTACTTTTACACTTAAAAAAAAAAATATATATATATATAAAAGTTAGGATTAAAATTTGGGGCAGAAATTTAAAACTACTGATATTAAGAAATATTAAATATTACTTAAATAAACATTTTTTTTATTTACTAAATGTGATTAGATGCAAACACTTTTTTAACTTTTTATATTTAATATATACTGAAATTAAAGGTGGCACATTGTTTTCCTTAGATATTTTCAAAAATGATAATTAAATAATTATATATTTATTTTTATTTAATTTTAATAATTATACTTTTAATTATATGTATAGTTGTTTGTATTATTATTTTTCTTTATTAAAAAAAGTTCCAATGCAATATGTTATGATACACTTAATACAAACTTTTACGAAATAATAAATGAGTTTAATTGGTATAAATGTTATGGAATAGTTGAAACGTTTAAACTTTCTCCGGGAAAAATTAAATATCCTAAAATGATACTTAAATATAGTAACAAACTATGAGAAGACATTTTGATTAATACATTAGTTTTTCTGTACAGTACATATTTTGTGTGCTACATAACCGGAATACCTTAAGGAAACCCACCGATCACATGGAAAACATGCTCCATGCACAAGACCCGAGGAGAGACTCAAACCTCCCACCATGCAGGAATGATGCAACCATGCTACACATTAAGTCACCATGTTAGAACGTCACCAAATTGTTTTTTTTTTTTTTTTTTTTTTTAAAGATTTTAGCCGAAGGCCTAAAAAGTGTTTAGCACTTTACTTTTCCAGTACCAAAGAAATTATAGTACAATTTCTGATTATCTTTATGGTGTAGTTCATATGTTGAAGGAAAAAAGAAACAAAATAACAAACCCATAAATTTTCATGATGCAGTCTTTAAAAGTGGGCTTGGTTTCATTAGTATTGGTGGCATAATGTACAATGTACAATGGCGTAATTTATTCAATGTATAATGCATAATAAGTGAAAAAGGAAGCTATAAAGTGTAACACATTTACAGAAATTTAATGCAATATTGAAGTTTATTAGAAGAAATCTGTGACAGATTTTTTTTTCTGATTTCAAAGTTCAAACCTTTATAATCAGACACTGCCCATTAAAATGACTGTAATGCTCCTGCACAGTAGTCGCACTGAAATCAGATTGAAATTACTGTATGTTTGCTTGCATTGTAGATACTGTACATGCACAAGAGACACATTTCTCCGTTCTGTGGTTCTCAGAACTATATATAGTAGAAAATGTAAAAAAAAAAAAAAGAAAAAACCTTCTCCCATGTGTAGGTTGTTCCAAGCTGCAACAGTAATATTACTGTCTTAGCACATGCTAATGTACTTTCCAGCTTTGGTTAGGGGCAAATATATTGTTTGATCTCTGTGATTTGTGCAAATTTTTAGTTATAATGAGAACTGGTTCAATTAGTGAAACTACAGTACATTAAACTGCTCGTACCAACAGTAAGGTTACCAAAGTGTAAAGACAAGTAAGTCAGAGAAGGAGAGGTGGAGATGAAGTGCAGGAGAGGTAAATGAGGTGAACTTAAAGAAAGCCAGGCTCTCTGTAATCATTGCCAGACTGTGAAAAATCCCCACTCAGTCCGTTCCCGGCACCTTTGCCTATTCCGCGGGAGAAGCGAACATTTCTGCAATGCTTGGACAGCGCTCAGGACAGACTGTCTATGAATCATAATGATCAGTGACACGTAGAGACTGCAGTAAGTCTCCAGAGCTCATATCGACGTGCTGCTGTAGTAGCCATCTGCATTTGATTCTGGACATCTGTGAGCTTGGAGAAAAGGAGAGAGAGGAAGAGATGTGATTGAGAGAGAAATTAGAGAGAGAGAGAGAGAGAGAGAGAGAGAGAGAGAGAGAGAGAGAGCTCATCTATCACCGGTTAAGTAAATGCCCCCATAGGGACTACAGGACAATTGTACATAGATCACGGGAGAAGGGCTGGAATACAGAACAGCTTTTTGTCCGGCCTGTGTATGTGGCAGTAGCCAATAAGCATGTAGCACATGCAGTACAGAAACATCCCAAATGGATCTCGTGCAGTTACAGAGAGCTGGAATGGATTTGTGAAGGCCCCAAATGATCCATCGCATAGTGAACAAACATTTTGTTTAAATGTTCTGAAGTAAATAGAAACCATGATGGTCTCCTAAATGAAACTCAACTGGTGTGGTACGTAGGGATTAAAAACTTTGCAGGAAATTAAAATCAAACCAAACATTTTTCATTAACTGTAATCAGGAACATGAGCACAATCGCTCTAAATTGTTCCAGAGTGAAAAGTGTTTAAGTGGTTTAAGTGAATGATTTAAAGTGAAAAAACTCCCAACAGGTCTGAATTTCTCACTGGGATTCATCACTTTGTGCCTGCCTAGCTACAAGAAGAGGTCACATTTTCAAAGATGGGGAAATATAGCAGAAAAGTCTGTGTAGAAAGCATTTTTCCTACCATTCTATACACAATAAATTGCTCTGCAAAGTAGAAGGATGGTCTGACAATGTTTAAAATAAAGACCACTTAGGATTGATTTCAGTCGATCCAGTGTCCCTCTAAAGTGAAAATGTAAACAGTATTTATCATTTCTATTTAGAATAAATTATTTAATTCATTCATTGTCTATACCACAGGGTCACAGGAGACGTTTGGGGATAAGGTGGGGCAAACCCTGAACAGAGTGCCAATCCATCACAGGGCACACACAAAGTGGGCATTTTGGGAATGCCAATTGACCTAATCTTCATCTCTTTGACCTGTGGAAGAAAACTGGAGGACCTGGAGGAAACCTACAGTACCAAAGCACAGGAAGAACCTGCACACAGACCCGAGGCAGGAATCAATCTCTTGACCCTGGAGGTGCAAAGCAACAGTGCTAACCACTACACCGCCATGCCACCTATTCGGAATAAAGCTAAGCTCATTTAAAATGATCACATGATGTACCTGGTCATACAAAAATACATCAGGAGCTAAGCAGATGTACACTCATTTACTCATTAACACTCATTTCATCCTTTTTTACTACTAAGGACTATTACTTGTTTTTAGATTTCATCTGCAGAACTACCCATAACATTTATCCATAACATTAAAGCCTTTATGTCCAATATTGTGTAGGTTCTCCTTGGACCACCAAAACAGTTCGGGCACCTCAAGTCATGACTATTTACAAGTCATTTACAAGACCTCTGGGGTCTGCTGTGGTCTCTGGCACCAGGACATTATCAGCAGATCCTTTAAGTGCTGTAAATTCCATGTGGGACCTCCATGGATCAGACATTTTTTTTGTCCAGCATGTCCCATGGATGCTTGATCAGATTAAGATCTAGAGAATTTGTCTGATATTTGCTTGCTAAGCCCCATACACTACAGGCTGTGCTGCACTGGGTGTTCTGATACCTTTCTATTGTTTTTTTTTTTAAATTTTTTATTTTTTAGCAATTTGTGCTACATTGGCTTTTCTGACAGCCTGGCCTTTGCTCCCTAAAGGTACAAATGTGCCCAAATTTACAAAAATACCTTTATTTGGTAGGTCCTTCAATTTACATGGTGCATATTGACCAGATGCTGAGCAAAGCATCATTTCTATTTAATAGTCTTTAAATTAAACTATTAATTTGTGCATTTGTGCATACTTTTTTTTTTGACATTCTCTAAAAACAATCTTGTAGGACAATCCAAAAGGTGTTTTAATGTAAATGTCAGTTAAAGGTCCACAGTTTGAGTAGCAGCAGCATCGCATCCCATCTTAGAGAATAAAATCTAATAGTACAGTATTTCTAGTAAACTTTTCTGATGTTTTTGGAAAGCAACAAAACCCAAAAAATTAATTAAATATGAAAAAAGGTGTTCTATTATGTGGAAGTTCCCTAATTTGAGAAAGGTAGATATACTGTAGTTCCCTAGCTTATTTGGCCAGCTTCACAATTTCGCAATTTTTACCAGAAATTCCAGCAGCAATAACAACACCATCACAAAACTTCTGGTCTAAACTGCACTCAATTCTTGTTCCAATCTAAATGCAGACATTTTTGTTCAGTAGAGAAAACAGAGCTGATAGCCAGAGAAGTCAATCGCTAAAATCTTACTCAGAATTTTTGCAAATGCAAACAAAGTTATGCGCCCAGATATTTTTTTCTCACTTTCTCACTTTTTTTGTTTCCTGATCTGAGCCATTTTCATTTCTAATCATTCCCCCTAACATGTTGTGTTTTGCTCCTTCTTTTAACCATTCTCCTTTGCTCTGCCCCATCTGCCCCACACCTAATAATCACTCCTGCCATTCTGGAACAAGATCTGTCACGTTTCTACTGTCTCTAAGCATAACGAGTGTGACTGCTGCTTGAACTTTAGAAGGAAGGCATTTTTTTCTTAAAGGTCATCACAAAAGGTAACCTGCAATTGGGTTGTGATTAAACACAGTCTTACACACATACTTTAACAATGTCACCATGCTTACACACCATGAATTGAAAGGGTCAACAGCTTTATTGCTATGACATAATTTGAAAGGAAAAAAATGTTCATCTTATCACAAATGAATTTGATTACCTAAGAAACATCTGGTGCCTGAATGCTATAAAACCTGCATGTTTTTTCATTAAATGCATCTAAGAAGCATCTACTTTCATTTTACTTTCATTTAACTTTCATGATGCTCAAAAGAAGTGTAACTGAGGAAAGCCTATCAATTAGCCTGAAGCTTGGTTTGTAGAAAAAGATTTTTGGGTGATTAAAGAATGCATTAGTTTCCTTGCAAAAATGAATGAAGCAACAGCTTAAAAAAAAGGTACTTGTTTTGGATGAACGACTAGATTTGAAGCTAAATGTTAAATGTTCTGCGCTGAAGATGAAAGAATGCAAGACACTTAATCCTTCTCTTTTTCCTGCTTTCACACATCTACTGTATCAGAGACCACTGAGTAAGCATTCAACAGGTTCCAAGATTGTTTGGCTAAAATGTACAAAAATAAATAAATAAATGTAACGTTCAAAAACATCTGCTCTAATAATGGCCTTTTTGCTTGTCGAAGTCAATTCAAACTCCTTAAAAAAGTCTCCTTAGTATAAATTGTGACCTGTCATATCAAGTCAGGTTTTAAGTTGCACACATGACCAATAGTGTACAGTAAGTCAAAAGTATAAAATGTAATTTTTTCAAAAAAATTTGTTGTTCTGATCTTTCAACAGAACTGAGAAATATTTAACCCTAAACATTGTTTTAAAGCACTTTTATTGAACACAATCCAGGCTGGATACTCTACTTTTTTTAGGGGTAGCAAGCGAAAGCCGGGTGTCAAAATGAATCTGAAGGTTCCCTCTTTCTTACTACATCACAGATTTCGGAGACCCTCCTCCTAATCAAAGTCCCTTTGGCCATATCTCAGGAACCGGCCATGATAAAGTAATTTGCTAACCTGGTATTAAAATAGAGTTTTTTTTATTGTACAAGGAATCTGAAACTGATGGGTCACAATTTATTGTATGACTTTTCTCATTAAATATGATCTGTATTATTATTGCTTATGTATTAGGAATATTTGAATTATTACAGTATTCATACATTTGAATAAAAAAGCAAGTAGATATTTTTTTACAGGCTTACTCCCTTTTTGCATGAAAACCATAACACTTAGTAAAGCACTCAAGTAAGACATTGCAGAATGTTTCATGAATGCCAGAAAGTTCCTTCAACTGTAAAGTTTTGCTAAAGTCGTTCAGTGGGATGCTTATGTTCTTGGCTACATTTGAAAATGCAAAACAGACAAGCGCTATTACACAGAGGATTATTGTAGGACATTTTCAATCAGTCAAAACAGCCCATTTGCAGTTGTGTGTTCTGTGTGTTTTAGGGCTCCTCCGTGTCTGTGCAGACTGGCCATTTACTGATGAGAGAGAGAGAGTGACACACAGAGAGAGAGAGAGAGAGAGAGAGATGAATAAAGAACATAGCAGTATTTCAGATGGTTTTGGGCGCTACCTATTTATTTAAGACAGAACAATGGCGCACTTC
>JAAGKR010009695.1:0-25689 GCA_011419295.1 Clarias macrocephalus | reverse complement strand
TTCAGCACGTCCATTTCTGTCTGGAGCTGAGACAGTTTTCCACGGAGCTGAGAAACCTCTCTAGCATGACTTGCCCTGTATGAACCAAATACACAATAAGTTTCAGTGAGATCATCTAGCGAGCATTAGTTCTGATGGTAGAAATTGCTCTTTGTTGAAAGAGGAGAGCGGATAATGGCCAGATTGGTTCAAAGTAACTCAGCTGCCAGAAAGTCCATAGTAACTCAAATAAGCACTCTTTACAATCGTGGGGAGCAGAAAATCATCTCGGAATACACAACAAAAGGAACCTAGGGCAGCACAAAAAAAAATAATAATAATAAATCACAATTTCTCTTCATACACAAATACAATGACAAAACAATATTAATTCACCAATCGGGCCAGCAAATGATTCAGTCATACATTAACATGATCACTTCTCTCTTCTCTCTTCCTTATTTATGGCATTCCACTGTGACATGTAACAACAAGGCAGACCTAAATATTCTAGTCAGTTTACATGGTGGGGTTGGAGTATCATGCTGTTATTTTCATTCCAAAAACCTGAGTGTAAATGTCTGTTTTGCAGTCTGATCTTATTTTTGCTTGCTCTAACTGTATTTCCATGTTCTCTTCTGTCTCCTATTGTTGCGTTAATCATTGCATGCGTTTTTATATATATATATATATATATATATATATATATATATATATATATATATATATATATAAATAACGGTATTATTTTTAGCAGCATATGGTAAATGTTTAACAAACCCAAACACACACACTAAAAACAAAGATAAATGCTACTGTCTAAGCAGAGACAGGTATGTACAGTTCTAATTGAGATATAACCTATTGTATTAGTTAATTAGATGTGACGCTGTTACACAGAGATACGACTAATCGAAAAGCTACAGAGAAGTATTCTAGGAGTAGTTTTAGGATAAAAACTTCTGATACCAAAAATTCTACACCGTAAACTTTGCCTTTAATTTTAAAATACCTAATAGATTCCATAAGATTTACCTGATGTTGATAAAAATAATAATGAAATCAACTAACCCATGCTATTATGAATAACTGTAGTTGGCTGAGTGTCTAAAAGCACAGATGTTAATTATTATTGTTAATATTCTATTTATTTTAAGTTATTCCCTTTAAGGGTTCTAAATAAGGACAAGCTACTTTTTCGTTTGTAAACATCACTTTTGTTATCTTTAGTGCAATAAATGTTTTGATTGAAAGAAAAAGAAAGAGAGAGAGAGAGAGAGAGAGAGAGAGAGAGAGAGAGAGAGAATCATGATATTAATTCCTATAGAGAAAATTGTGATTTTTGGCAAGAGTCGTGCAGCCCTAATGGAACCTTGAGGCAAACAGGCTAGAACAGCAGAACACCACATTGGGTTCCACTCCTGTCAGCCAAGAAGAGCTATACTCGGCACAGATTCATGCAAACTGGCCAGAGGAAGCCTGGAAAAACCTTCAATAGGAACAAAATCTTACAAAGTTCTGTCTTTTTTATAGGTGGGTTTTGGAGGGAGCGGGGAATGGACATAGAGATGTTCCTTACGTTTTGCTGTCTGAGAGAGCCAGGCGGTCTTTGAGCACTTTCAGCTCAGACTCCCTCTCACTAGCGTTGAGATGATTCTGAAACTCTTTCTGTCTATTGGTGGACAGCAGTGTCTCAAGGTTCCGCACAGTCACCTTCTCACTAGCCAGCTGTTTCTTGAGGAGATCCATCTCCGAATGTACATCCTCCAGCTCACCGGTCATCTGAGTATACACAACACAGGCAGCATTCAGCATTTAGTAACTTCAGATTGCTCGTCCTTGCATGAGGAAGCAGGAGAGTTTGCTACTAACCGAATGTAAACGGATCAGCCATAACATTGCGACCGCTCGCCTAATATTAAGCAAGTTCCTGCTTTTCCACCAAAACGGTATTGACTTTTGTGCTCTGACACCTTTCCATTGGAACCAGCATTAACCTGTTCCTGAATCAGAGTAGCTCTTCTACTGGATCAGACTACACGGGTCAGCCAGCACTCCTCATGTGCATCTGAAAGCCGTGGCCTCTTATGACTGTTACCAGTTCACCGGTTTTCCTTAATTGTAATACTTTTGGTATGTCCTGACCACTGTAGCCTAGGGTTAGGGCTGTATTCACAAAGCTTCTTAGAATTCTCTCAGATAGATCCTATCTTAGCTTAAAAGGTCCTAGCTGGGAGTCTTAGACTAAAAATGATTTAGAGCAAGTCTAAGTATGCAAAGTACAAAAACCTTTATCTTCGTGAGGAGGTCTGGTTAACCCGTTGCTAGGGATGATGCAGCAATTCAAGGACTGTGATAGGTTATTTTTGATCAGCCATTGACCTCTGTAAAGGTCTTGAAATGCATTCTTTGTGAAAATAGAATATTAATTAACACACAGTAGAACAGACAGTGAAATCATAATGTTTGTATATAAAGAAATTGCATAAAGTAGCCTGTGGTCATGATTATACAAAGTTTTTTATTATAGGCTAAATATCTTAAAGATAATTAACCAGCCAAATGTTGAAAATGTGTCTACTTTTGAAGCAACCAATTTCCATGCAGTAGTTACCATATTTAAGTACTTACATTTATTTATCATACTGATTTCATTACTTGTAATCCATTTTAGATTGATGGGAGCAAAATGGCTCACCTTTTTACCAATTTACATGATTGCAGGACGGTCTATTTAAGTTGCACTTTTGGATGGTATGTAGCCAGCGATCCAAGAGAGATGTAAGGAAGTAAAACAACAAGAAAACCAAATTGGACAGAAGAGCAGTGTTTACTTTTAGCTTTATGTTCAGTGTTGGGAGAATATTTCTTCTTTCCACCGTTTTGTCCTCTGCTATAGAAACTCTTAAGCCTCTTAAAAGTCCTCCTCTCTACTCTTAACAATTTTTACCTTAGGAGCTGTTTTTAGGGCTAACGTTTCGCGAATCATTTTTATCTTTACTAAGATTTAGTCCTAAAATTAAAAGGAAATTCTAAGAAAATGTCATAATTCTAATAATTTTCTTAGAATTTTGTCACTAGGAGCAACTTTTAGACTTAAGACGCTTTGTGAATACGGGCGCAGCAGCTTTGGAATTACTCTGACCATCTAGCCATCACAATCTGGCCCTTCTCACAGTAGCTACATTTTCAGTATCTCGTTACAATGGCGACGGAAAGTCAATGGGATAAATATATCCAACGGGGCTATAGCAGCAGGCAGCAGGTAAACCTTCTTTTTTAAAGTTAAAAGATTGGAAGCAGAAAAGAAATGGGCAAACGTAAGGATTTGTGTGACTTCGACAAGGGCCAGACTGTGTTGGCTAGAAACCTGGATTAGAGTAACTCCAAAACTGCAGGTCTTGTGGGATGTTTCCAGGCTGCAGTGGTCAAGACAGCAAAAGCAATTCAGGAAGGAAAACTGATGAACTGGCAACCAAGTCATGGCGATTAGGGCTTACTGGTGCACATGGTGAGTGAAGGCTGGCTTGTGTACGATCCAATTGATGAATTAGTGTAGATCGAATTGAAAAGGTTAAAGCTGGTTGTGGCAGAAAGGTGTCAGAACACATAACACATTACTGTTATGGTGGCAAAAGGGGAACCTACCCTATGTCAGGCAGGTGGTCATAATGTTATGGCTGATCAGTGGACATCAGTGTAAATGCTTAGAATGTGCGTGTACTGTGGAACACTCACCCTCTCCAACTCCATGCTCTTGGCAGCGAGTTGACGTATGGTCAGCTCTTTGCTGGAGTCTAGTTTAACGCAGAGCTCTCGTACAGAGGCGAGGTCTGCAAGTGCGGATGCTTTCTCCTCCCGTGCTGACTGCATCTCCTCCTCCAGCCGAGACGTTGCCCGCACCATAGAGGACACCTGAGCCTCGTATGCCTGCAGTGCATTCATGTGCTACACACAAACAAGGAAAAAGCAGTAAGGAGTGAAAAAGTGAAAATCATATTTTAAAAAACACACAAAGGGATATAGGGTAAAATCCAAAAGTTTCTACAGTGGAACCTCTGCTCTGTCATGATTCTTTTCAAAGGTAAGGTGGTGGTTCATTTGTTTTTGTTTTGTTTTTTTTACTTTACAGCAGTGATTCCATTAGTATGCGCTCACGTGAGTGCCATTAGAGAGATTTATTTTTTTCCCCTTAAAACAGCGTTTCCGTTGTGTGCGTGTTTGTTGTGAAACTTAAAAAGAGAGGTGGGGGGAGGGAGGAGAAGTTTTACTGTGTAAGACGAAGCGAGGGAAGGGGCTAATTCCACACACACACACACACACACACACACACACACACACACACACACACACACACATTTCTTAGGGGAAAATTAGATTTGGTTTACGAGTGTTTTGGAATACGAACCTGCTTCCGGAACAAATTAAAACACACATTTTGCCAGTTTATTTTTGTTATCCAAAATGAACTGCCAATCTTTAGACCTTTAAAAAAATTCCTCATTGTTGTGCTTTATAATAAAATAATAACATTTTTCCAAGACACAGTATTGGACCATTGAAATAAATGTATTGTGCTTTTTTTCCTGCATTTGAGCACAGAATGTTTTTAGGACACTGTACATTAAACAAACATCGAACCAGATCCACAACTGCTCATTCCATATATTCATTCCTTCTTTGATAAAACCAAATTATCACTTTTGCACAGCTTCCACAAGACCACTATGCAGTTCGACTTTGCAAAGCTATGCTTAAACCTTTAATTGCTCTCCATGTGCGACCACCACAACATTTTTAAATTTTAAATAAAGGCATCTTTATCAAAATATGTCCAGAATCTCCATTTGGATTTAATCCCCAAGTATGCAACTTGTCACTCTACCTCCTGTATCTCTCGGTCCTGCAGGGAGACTTTCTCTCTGAGGTGTCTGCGCTCTGTGTCAGAGGAAAGAAGCTCCAATTTGATGGAGTTGTTGAGGCCTTCGACCTGTTGCAGTTTCAGCTCACGCTCCTCTGAGTCCGTGTGAGCAGAGCGGAAACGCTCCAACATCTGCCTGTTCTCCTGTTCCTGTTGAATAATCACCCTATCAGCTGTTGTAATTCTCTATAAAAGGTGCTTATTAGTGATATGCCATTGTTGTGAGAACTTAATTTGTACAAATAGTCTCAACTGGACGATTATGTAAAAGATACCAATACAAGCATCATCAAGCTGGAATTTTCTTCTTTCACGCACAGTCCACTGTTCTTTTGAGAAATTCATACACATCGACATCACATAAACGTGGTTTACCTTAGCCGCCATCATTTTCTCAATCTTGGCCACTTCAGAAATATAGGAGTGGACCCTCATCTTTAGCTCGTCTCTCTCTCTTAGTGCCTCTTCCATTTCTCTGTGCACTGCCTACAGAGACATTGTGAGTATCACAGCACAGACACTTTGTGAGTAACTTGCTGCTAATGAAACTATAGAGCATTTTATAGAGCTGTAAAGCTGTACAGCTCCATCCTGTGTGTGTGTATACCTGGATTTCTCTGGTCATAGTAGCCAGGTCATCCTGTAATCTACGGTTCTCTCTCAATGCAATCTCTCTGTCTCGGCTGACTGACGATTGCTCCTCCTGCGACTGATCTAGCTGTCTGCGCAGACTAGCTATCTCCCGCTCGCGGCTGTTCAGCACCCCTTTTACCTGTCTGTAAAATATAAAACACATAAATGGCTTACTACATAAGAAATAACACAACAGACTTGTGTGTTTATGAAAACATGCAATCATACAAAAATAATCCTTGCAGAGGCGGTGTGATGCCCAAAGTGAATTATTTTTGTATAATTGCTTAGTCTGGAGTGTGTTTTATATATATATATATATATATATGTAATATTATATATATATATAATCTTACTTATAATATACTTTAAAGATATTATATTATAAGATTTTAAAGATCACATACCGACAATTATGTTTTTCTTTATTAAACAACATATTTTCTCCCATTAGTACTACAGGCCATACCGACCTACTGTCATCCATGTTGCAACCAACAGTTAGTGTAAATAACGATTGTTAGAACACCTTGCTTTTTTGGATGCGGAATGATGCATATAATTCGACGTCCCAGTGCTTTTACCATACTTTAATCACCATTCATGGAATGCCTCTCATCCAATAGTGTCCAATCTTTACCAGAGAGGGCCAGTGTTGGTGCAGGCTTTCATTCCAGCCAAATAGATTCCACAACTGATTCAGGTAGAATCAGGTGTGGTTTCTGCTTGGTTGGAATATAAGCTTGCATCCACATTTCTGGATAAGATTGGATGGCCCTGCTTGTGTCCAATAAGATTATTCAATTGGAACTAACTGTTGCATAATGTGTTATCTGTTACATAGTAGAAAGAGTGCTTAGCATTAACCTACTGTCTATGTTACAGCAGAGACTACTGACCAATCAGATTCAAGAATTCAAAAACATTCAAACAAACTCACTCTAATGAGTTCTCCATTTCTGTTATAGTGAGGCGTACTTCTGTCAGCATCTTCTCCTGCAGAATATTGGAATAATAATAATCTACAGTTTAAGGGCTTAACTTTATAAAATAAATTTTCAACATTATTTCAACAAAGTACATTACATTTTCAACATTTTCTTTCTTTTTTTTTCTTAACTGTGTATTGTTTTAAAGAAGCAAAAGAAATGGCATGGAGGCTATGATGTGCTGTTTCAGTCCTTCAGTGATGACCCTTATTCCTGAGCTACCTTCTTGTGTAGCTGGTTTTGCAGCAGAACCATGCTCTCTGCCTTCTGGTCCACTGCCTCCTGCAGGAGGTCTTTTTCTCGATCCAGAGATGCTATGGCGCTCTGAAGCGTTGCCACTTCATCTTTCTGAGAAATCCCATTCCGACTCAGCTCAGCTAGAAACAAACACAACAACTACCTGGAGACGTGCTTACGAAAACATTAACGAAAATCTAAACATATAATAGCAGATTTAAAGCGGTGTAGGATCAATCAAATTTGTCATAAACATAGCAAAGGGAATAACAGAAAACATTAACATGAGGAATGAGTGCAACTTACTGATTCTCTCCTTTAATTTGTCCATTTGTTGGTGAGCCGCCTGCAGTTCGCTCACCTTTACAGACAACCTGTGCTGAACATCCGAGAGAGACTTCTCCATCTGCTCCTGCAACAGCCTGCAAAAACTAATTTTTTTTAGTTTTCTAAGATTTATGGATGGATGCAAGTAGCACCCGAAATCCAAAAGAGTATGCGTCACAAAAAAACTGCTTTACCTCAGAGTGCTGCTCTCCGCCCTGTGCTGAGCCAACTCCTCTGCGTTTTGAAGCAAGGCTGATGAGCGAGCCTTCAGCTCCTCTTCGACAGCTACACGGTTCTCCTCTAATACGACGACCTGAGTGCGCAGATCTGCTCGCTCTCTCTCCAGCTACATTCAGGTCAAATTGCAAAATTTGGGATGATTAAAGTCTCAATTACTAAAGTTATTTTTATTTATTTATTTTTCAACTACTAAAGTTATACACTAAGGCAAATACTGCAATGTGAAGACACTTTTGTCAAAGAAATGTGGGATGGCAAAAAAGTTTGGACCCATAGTCAATTTTCCTTCTAGGAAATCTTTCTTTTTTCCTTTCAGACCCCAGATGGCTTCTAAACCAACAACAGAAGATCAAATACAACAATATCTAACCCTCCTCGACTTTTCTCTTTGGGCTCATCTAAGTCAGTAGTCTATCGGGATTTGCAAATCATGTTTGCATGGGACAACACAAATTGGGTATTGATACTTAAATTGGTGTAAGCTTCTAGAAGCATATGACCTGTAAAAATTTTTGCTTAAATTAAGGGAAAAGCTAAACCTTGGATTGCCAGCATAATTTGCTCTGGAAGTGTGCTTGTATATCAAAATACTCATATATCAGTGAATTGAATTCTTATGAAGTGAATTCCCCCCATAAGAAATAATGGAAGCTCAGATGATTCGTTTCACAACCCAAAAATATTCATATAAAAATAATGAATACAAAATCTAAAGTAAAAAAAAGAAAAAGAAAAAATTAACCTGCACTTTACCTTTGAAAAAAAAAATTGTGACTGGTGGTGGATGAGAGCAGAAGCAGGAGCAGGGAATATACTACTATGTAGGACGGCTTTTACACGCACACGCACCCACACACTACCGGAATCACTCCTTTAAACAGATTTATCTGCCGCACTGCTACAGCCTTGTTCATTTTTTTCATGCAGGCCATGTTTGCAGTACAGTTACTGAAAGAGCAGTCACTACACTCGCAGAACAAGTTACTCACAATCCAAGGTTCCACTGTAAAGCAGAAAAATCTGTAGTGTCCGTAACCCAGTCAAATTCATGTTCTTAACAATTTTGCACTTTAGAATAATACATGTTCAGGTCTTTTCTTGTAAAATCTAAATTGGCCAAGTTTCACCTGCATGACAGTAAAGATCATTGAATAATTTGTATAAAAAAAAGTTACATAAAAGGGCATGAAATTGTATTTAGCAAATGTGCTTCTTTTTTATCTTTTTATATATTTATTTATGATAAAAATATAAATGTGTATGCATATTTACATATTTGTTGTTAGACAAGAAATATTAAGTATTATGAAAATGGTGTTATATGATCCTATTCACCACCTACACCAAAATTCACCTAGGTGAGACACTTTTTAGCACCAATACCATGTTTTGTTCGTATAACTTTTAAATAGATTTTGGGTTAAAGAAGCAGACTTCCTTCCCTGGAAAGAATATCAACCCTGAGAATCTTTCTGTCTAATCAGGTTGGATAAAATGTGTATATTGTTTTTATTGTTAATTAGACATTTCTTAAATTCATGCTTTGTCCTGGATAGGGTTAAATCTAAAGATGGAAAATTTCAAGCACTGCGCTAACTTTAAGATGGCTGTAGATCTTTCAAGCCCAAAGGTATGCAATTTTTGTGAGAAATATCTTAATACCGAATGGAATTTCAGATTTTTCTTTTGTGTTTAAAAAAAAAAACTTTACCGTCATGGATGACTTAATGTTTTTTTTTTCTTACATACCTGCATTACACAACTTCAAATCTACAACTACATATTCAGAATCACCAGTGGACATCATACTCAGCAGAAAGCCTTCAGCATGTTTACTGACATCTGGTAGCATGAATACATAATCATTAATAAAGTAAATGAGGAGTTGTACCCTCTGAACAGTGTTCTCCAGCTCCATTATTCTTATCTCCTCCTGCTCGCTGTCTGTCAGAGCTGATGTCTGAACCACCTGTACATGCCAAGATTCAAGAACTTTGTAATTATTATGCAAACATGTCAAAACTGCACGTTTGTGTCAACCTCCAGCAGTGCCTTTTATGTACAAATTCTGTATGTAAAAAAAAAAAAAAAGACAATGGTAAAGAGTGCAGAATTTCAGCAAATTAAGCACAGGTAAGAACAACGGCATATAAATACAGGTGACAACAGAATGCAAGCAATACAAATATTGAAGGTACAAAGGGAGGCAGTGTATTAATGTCACAATTATGGACTACTAGTGTACTGTCGTGTTGAATGATGTATGTATAGTCATGTTCAAATGTTAAAAACACAATAAAAAATCCTCTGATCATATGGGGTCTCAGCATTACACCAAAATAATCTCAGTCGATTAATACCATATAAACTTTTTTCACCGGCCATTATTTCTTTAACAAAAATGAAAAAAAAAAAAAAACAAGAAGGAAAAAAAACAAACTTGTGGACAATACTATGTACCCCCTTAGTATTGCCAAAGGATGCATGAGGTGCTATTAATAATTAGCCCTTGATTCTGGAGCATATACAATGTCTTTATAACCCTTTCATATACAATGAAAGAGTTATAAAACCATTTCCAAACAAATTAGAGTTAAACATTTTACAGTGAGAAATATAATTCACAAGATAAAATAATTAAAAATGGTTTTACATTTTTTCATGAGTGGATGCCCCAGCACATCCACCCCAGGTTCAGACAATGCTCAGAGAAAAACAAAAACCCACAAGGCACATCTCAGACCCTACATGTTTCTCTGAGCATGTTAAACGTTAAAGTCCATCACAGTAAAATTAGAAGCAGACTGAACAAGTATGATTTGTTTGAAAAAGTTAAGTTGTCTAAAAAGAACATGGAATCATGACTGAGGTTCACAAAATTGCATCTGAACAAACCACAAGGCTTCTGGAACATTGTCCTATGGACAGATGAGACCAAAATGGAGCTGTTTGGCCTTAATGCAAGTGCCATGTTTGGCGAAAACCAAAAACCCACCGTCAAACACACCCATGTAGGGGTGATGATTTGGGCTTGTTTTGAAGCCACCGAAAATGAGACCTTGCAGTCATTGAGTCGAACATGAACACTGTATACCAGGGTATTCTAGAGACAAATGTGAGGCCATCTGTCCGACAGCTAAAGCTTTGTCAAAATTAGATCATGCAACAGGACGATGATCCAAAGAACACCAGTAAATGGACATCAGAACGACAGAAAAATAAAAGAATCAAGGCTTTGCAATGGCCAAGTCAAAGTCCAGACCTTATTCCAATTGAAATGTTGTGGTGGGTCCAGAAGAGATAATAAGTGAATGACCAAAAACACTCAAAAAACTGTAGCAATGTTGTAAAGAGCAATGTAAAGTGAGGAAAGGAAGTGATGTGACTGATAAAGTCATACAGGAAGTGCTTACTTCAAGCTATTGCTGATAAAGGTGGATCTACAAGTTATTGAATCATTTGGCCAAAATGTATTGCTTACATTTATTACGATTTATAAATTTCCTGTACTGGGAAAATGACCAAAAAAAAAAAAACTCAGTTTTTTTTAGTTTTATACATTTTGTGCAAAAGGAGAAGAGGTTGAAAAATCATAGAGTATTCCCTTATGGTTCGGGAGAAACAGACAAAACTACGCTCACAAAAATTTGCACTGTGGTCTGCCACAAACATAAATGGTTTCACCAAACCAGCCACACGAACCTTGAGCCTCTCGCGGAGCGTGTCTCTTTCTGTTGTAACTTTTTGGAGTTCAGTGTCTGCCTGCTCTCTCTCTTCTCTCACTCTCTGCTGCAACTCAGGAGACAGAATTAACTTGCTGCGAACACTCTGCAGTTCCTCCTGAGCCTAAGCATGCGTATGTGCACACACACACACACACACACACACACACACACACACACACACACTACATTAAGGACCTAATACATAAATAGTATACTCTCTATATTTATTTATATAGCGTTATTTCAAAAACTTTGCCAAGCCATGCTCGTTTTTTATTGTTATTACTTTAACATCCATGCACATATGTGCTAAAGTTCTGTATTTGTCACCTGTTGATACTGAGTGCTCAGTTGATCTCTCTCACTGGTGAGGAGTTTGACTTTAATCTGGATGTCCTCCATGTGTTTCTCAAAACTCAGCAGCATGGCTTGCAGCTCGTCTCTCTCTCTAAGAACACGCAACATCTCAGTGTCTGCACTCTCTCCCTGTACACAAACAGCAAGCAGAACATAAAATATGTGATACAACGGAAGAATTTTACCAAATGCTCAACAATGTTCAACACTGTTTATTAGTGTTTGCTCAGAGTATCGTACTCCTCTTACAGGCCAGCTCCCACGCCCTGTGGAACTCCTGCTCTTGGAGGGACTAAAACTGTCTGCTCCACCCCTTGTCTTTCGATATTTCTCCACCTCGTGCCTGTAGTGGTCCCTTTCTTCTTCCAAACTCTTTACAAAAGCATCCAATCGAGACGGAGATCGCTCTTTGGTACACATGCCATGACGTGCATGCACACGCTCCAGTTCCAAAATCATTTCTTTCTCTGAAACAAATTTATGTGAGAAATCCAGGAGAAGTTTAGATACTGTATGCTATATTGTAAATTTATTCAGCTTCATTTTATCAGTCGTCCACTGACTGATGTCTGCATCTTACCAGCTTGTGTCATTCTCTCTACTTTGTCCTGCAGTCTCTTTTTTTCCTCCTCCAGGAAATTCATCAATCCCTCCATCTTCACATTCCGCTCCTGCACTTCTGAGAGCTGATCCTTCAGACGGTCCTTCTCGTGATTGCTTTCTGCTAGGCTCTGAAGCAAAGGCAAATAGCATATATGCAGAAACCATAAATAGTTAAACAGAAGAATAAATCTGCAACAATCCTAACAGTCCAGTGGAAAACCTTCTTAGAAAAGGAGGATATTATAACACCTTTAGCCCTGTTCTTATCTAGATCTATGATGCTATCCTTTCACACTGTTACAGATAATTAACAGACTACTTAAGATACAGATACTACTTACAGATAAACAGATCATTTATCAGCTTATTTCATATGACAATCATGCGGACTGCAGAGTTTTCAGGATCCTGTTACACAGACCTGTCTTAATTTAGAAATGTCTTCCTCCAATTCTTCTGTTAGTCTGTACAGCCGCTGAATCTCTTTCTGTAAATAGAGTCATGGGAGTAATAACCAGAGCAGCAACATCTTTATAATGCCTATACTGCTAAACAAAGACAAATTTTATAGATTTATGTATACTTCATTCCTTAACAGTTCAACCCTGCTTGATAGATAGATGTGGCTATGATAGATAGATAGATAGATAGATAGATAGATAGATAGATAGATAGATAGATAACTGTCAATTTAGTACTTATTACAATCTAGGTACTAAGAAATGAAATACAGTTTATCTACCAGAAGTGCAAATAGTAGTGTATATACATCAGTTCAAAACTGGTATTCTGCAACTTATAAGATGCATGATGTATAATATATTAGTCTCACACTGAATATATGGGTAAAATCTAATCTAAAGAGATTTCTCCATCCCTTTATAAACAAATATCAGAATTTTTCTTGCAACAAGATTTAGTAATGTGTTCAACTTCCCTTTGAGAGCATAACAGCAACGAGGCTTTATCTATGACCGCGATGTGATCGGAGATGAGTCCTCAAGACACACCAGATCTTCCATGGTCCTAGATCTGACTTTCTTGCTGTTCACTTAAGCTCACTGCACAGGTTTTCAATGCTTACGAGCAGGGGACTAGGGTACCCATGTAAAAAGCTTGATTCTGTGATCATTAAACTTTTTTTGTGGATTTGGAGGCCATTGTTCTACTAGAAATTCTAAAAGGTAGTTGCAGCTTCTTTTTGCCTTTCTGAACATTCTGTTCACTGCTATGGGGTCAAGCCAACCTTTCTAGAGAGGTTCATTACACCCCATTTAATTTATTGCCCTCATTGTAGATTTATCCATTTTCAAGTCAGTAGTTATATTTTTCTAGTTGTTCGTCTTATTTGTATATTCTGTAATCTTCTACATGTTGCGGAATGATTAACGGAATTTGGAATATATTTATATTATAACTATAACCCAGTGAAGCAGGAAGTCACGGATGATAACTTGTGCACTTCTAAACACACATTTTTCAAGACCATGTAAATAAATTCCAGTTGTATTCATAGATGTAGAAGAACTGGGCACACCCTCCATGAAGTCACCTGTAGGTTTTCTGAAAAGTGATTCTGAAGCTCAACTGTGGGAGCTCTGGTCATTGCCATCTTGGCAGGAGCTGCCTCCACCTAAAACCCGGTTGATTCATAAAAGACCAACTGGGTGAAGCAAACAGGCCCGGCTATTGATTGGAATACATCTTCTTACCTTTACAATTTCTATGTAAAAAGTTGTACATTTTAACATCGGGCTCTATGGGCTTTTGGAGCCAGCTCCTATTAGCAAGATCAAGGAACTGCACATTTTGGCACATCTGCATTGAACTAATTTTTCAGGTTGCCCCCTGTTTATATCACAGTGCTATGTGTATGAGGGTTCCTCACCCTGGCCTCCTGCAGTTCCATGTCGGCTGTCTTCAACACCATCTCTTTGTCTCTCTCTAACTTTTGTGCGAGCTGATCGATATGGGTGAGTTCGCTGCACAGCTCCTGGTTCCTGACGCTCAGGTCGGCCATCTCGCTGGAAACTGTATTCTTCTTCTGTTGTAGTCCATCCACCTTCTGCTCCAGAGTCCTGTTTGTCTCCTGCAGGTATTCAATCTTATAAAGAGGATGAGAGATAGAGAGCAAGGGGAGAGACAGAACAAGAGAGAGATAGAGTTTTATTTCCTTAGATAACCAAGACAATGAAATAATTCTGTTAATGATAGACCTTATGAAATCGAGTACCTTCTTATAGGTTGTTTCACTCCTCTATACTGCCTAATAAAGTATGACATTTTAGTTTGCTTTATCTGGTTAAAACCAGGTCCTTAGGGACACTCTAGAAGAAAGCGATACCAAAACAGTGCTCTCAGTGGAGGTTACAGGTTATTTTAGCAGGTAGGGGTGTGGTGAAGTGATAATGACTAATGTGGCACACCTGAGCCTTTTGTTGTACATATTTATGTGTGCGCATGCATGTCTGTGAGCAGAGGAAAAAAAAAAACGGGTATATTTGTTTTGACCAAACTTTGTTATATTGCTGGTGTCTTCTGAAAGATGGATGGGTTAATTACATCACCATGATATGTTAACATAGTAAGCACCCTTAAAATTTTGGCACATACAAATTTATGGCACATCATACAAATCTAGGAGATTGCTGATGCAATATTAAGTTTTGTTTGATAAAAAAGAAAAGATTTTATTTATCTAACCATATCAAAGCTATCATGCAATTAATCAAAGTAAAAAAAAACTTTAAAGGGAAAGTCTTAAAGCAAAATGAAGGTCTCTGTCTTAAAGCAAAATGAAGGTGCATAAAGCATGTCATATGCTAACTCACTTTAGCTCAGTGGAACTGCAGAAGCTTCTTAGGAATCTCAGCTGAACTTTGGAATGCTTTTTTGCATGGAACAAGGGTTGTGGAATTTGGCTCTGGGTACTTACCTTGTACTTGTGTTCCGGGTGACAAACTTCATGGTCGATGTGCAGAGCAGCAAAATGTATAATGACCCTGACCTATTGTAATATACTTTCATACACCTCAATTTTGATTTAAGGCAGGCTTAAAAAATTAACTATTACTGTAAACATTTCTAAACATTTAATTAGTTACCTGTAAGTTTAAGTGAGCAATGAGCTTTTCATTACTGATGTTCTGAGCCTCCAGAGAGATGACATCATATGGTCGTCCTCCATCTAGAGCCCGGTTCAGGCGCTCGATTTCTTTATCTCTTTCCTCTACCTACACACACACACACACACACACAACACACACACACACACACACACACACACACACACACACACAAAACGTGCTTACCTTTTACAGACTTATGGTTTGCGGGTTCATTCATTTTTCAGTCCCTAATTCTCATTAATATCACACAGACCTGAGTGTTGAGGTGCTTGATTCCGCCCCGGGCTCTTTCTAGATCCAACGTCAGTGATGTCACTTCCTGCTGCAGTTCTTGAATCCTAAAACAAACAGCAGACGTCACCCAGACAAGCCAGGTATGAGCATAAGAAGCACAAACGTGAAAAAATAAATCTGATTATGCTACTTGTAACTATAGTAATAATTTCTCTCATACCTGTTGTCAGCGACATGGAGAAGATCTGCAATGTACGGGTCATCAGGCTGCGCCACAGCGGGAGATGTGAGGCTGTGGGCGGCAGGGAGGAGCTCGTCTATCTGCATGCGCTGGCGTCTGAAAGGGATTGGCCTCTTTTTCCCTCCTGTTTGATCAAAATAAACCACACATTAAGGTCTCATGCTAACAGCTTTAGTGTTACCAGTCTTTTTTTTTTTTTAATTCCTTGGTAGATTTACTAACATATTGGGGATCATTATACAGTAGGAACTTTTTTTTTTAACAGACATCCCTTCTGGAATGAAAGCGAATGAAAGAGAATCGAGTGTTGACTAGGCCATACTATATCCACCATCATGCTTTAGGGTTGTTATGAGGTCATTCTGATCAAATGCTGGCTTAATTGTTCACCAGACAGCTTCTGGTACTCTCTCCCCACTATCTAACAACTCTTGATTCGTCTGTCCATAACACAGAATTCCTGGTCCTTGCCTAGTTGCACTTTAGCAAACTTTAGTCTTGCCCCGATACTCTCTTCAGACAGAAAAGGCTTCCTACTGGGCTGCTTTTCATATGCAGGTGGACCCCTTGTGGGTAGCAGCATAATTACAGCAGATCTGTGGGATTTTTTCTAAAGATACTTAGAATAGATGTAAGTGACATTTATAAAATATATACTTTTAGAGGGATTACGTTTCAGAAAAGCTTGCGACATTTCCTGGATTTTGTTAAAACACACGGGTATTTCATCTTACCTGGTGTCTGCACTACAGCCTGCATGTTTTTCTCTTGGAGCTGCTGAATTCTTTCACTTTTGGCTTTGCTGTCCTTCTCCAGGGAACGGACCTTATGTACATACTGATTGTTGAGGAACTTTAGATCTGAGGTCTCGTGGTCCAGTTTCCTGATGAAAGCCTTTAACTCTGGACACAGAAGTAAATGTTATTAGGAGGATTTCATAAGTATACAGTGCAATAAACAATCTAGAAATCCCTGAACGCGATGTATTTAATGTACAGGACGTGACGCTTGGAGTCTGCGTACCTCTAGTCGTTTGATCCTTAACCTCCCTTAATTTGAGAAGCCCTAGGTGCAGTTCGTTATTCTCTCGGATGAGCCGAGCGTTTTCCGTCTTGTATGGCTCCAGCAGAGAGTCGAGATTCCGACTATCCTTTTCCGTCTTCCCAGCTGAGAGCTTGGCATTCCGAAGACTTTCAGTGGTGTGCACTAAATCACTGCAAAATAAACCTCCACAAAATAATTTCTAATATACAACAGACAAGTAAACTAATAGCCTTTAGTTTTTTTTCGGCTAAAGTTTTAAAATATTTAACTACTTAAAGAAAAGGCAATAATTTATTGCATTTTAAAATAATCATGATCATGAGAAATTACTCACCTAAAAAGCTTTTCAACCAAAGGCAATGACTCGATGCCTAACGGCTGCCTGTATCCTAGCTGGTCCAGACGCTTTCGGAGATTTAGAAATTTCTGCTCTGCACTGGTACTCATGGTTACACTCTGCACAATGCTCTGTGGATGTGAATGGATTATATTAATACTGACATCAAATCTTTAAAAACAATAAAGCTTTAGCTACAATTCTGTACATTTTTCAGAGATGGAGGTAAAAACTGATTCAATAACATATCTCAAATCTTTTGTGTGACAATTCATGTATTTCCGCACTGATTCAAAAATCTAATGAATGTTTTTAAAAAAAATTATTTATTTATATACATATTAGTATTTGGACTGGGAAAATGTTGCTGTTCCTCTATAATTCTGTAGGTGGTGCTCTAAACGATTCATACAGTACAGCATCATGTGTAGTAGAAGCAAGTTTGTTTAGAATCATAAACAAAATCTGAAGGAATTTTTTTTTATAGATTTAGAATTAGGATATTTATAAAACATTGTGATGTTTACAGAATCAGAATACAAAATAAATCAGCACCTAGGTATTGTATAATATCGTATTGGGAGGTCCCTGCTGATTTCCATCTCCCTGATTTCCACTTTTGTACATGTGTAATAATTTACACTGATATTTGCATTATCAAACCTGGCGAGGACAGGCAAATAGATAACCATAAACACTCAATATTTCCTCTTAGGAACCAACAGGAGCTTATTTTGCCTTATTTTGAACTGCGTTCTTAAAAAAAAGTCATGAGTAATAAATGTTGGGTTGTTAATTGTGATCAAACTAAACCTGGTTAACAAAAATGTCCTGTTAAATAGTTATTGTGGATAGTTCCACTTGACCATTTATGGTCTTGACCTCGGCTGATGCAGCTGTTACCTGATGACTTGTAGCAGCAGTTGCTCAATAGTTTAGAACTTAATTTCCTGCAAACAGTTTTGTACTTGAGTCTCCAATAACGAATGTGGACTCCATATTAACTTAAACACCTCCCCTGTTATACTGAACCTCTAGCCTCCTAACACAATACGACTGGAGCTTAATCACTGCTATCTGATATCGCCCAAATGAGGATGAACCAATGTTAAATGCGCTATACGAATAAAATTTGAATTGAACTCATCAAATTGTGGCTGATGTCCTGAAATTAAATGCAAAAATAACCAGACCTAAATCTTTAAAATGGCACTAGGTTTTGGAGCATAGCTGCGTTTTTCCACTACAAGAGCATTGGTGTGATTGTGTATGCCGTGGAGGCCGTATTTCATAGTAGTAGTTCGCTGAGGGCTTTGTGTTTGAGGTTCGTCCAGTTCTTACCTTCTCAAAGCAAGTGACTTCATGGCACTCGCTTTGTACACAGAAGCATCGTCATGCTGGAACAGGTGTGTGTGATCACAGTTTGATAACAAATCACATAACATGCTTGTGCAAGCTAGGTGTCAAATACATTTGGCTACATTACTTCCAGTTTTGATCAGGAATCCTTCTACAGTTTAGTGTGAAATTACTTTTAAATATCATTTCTGATATCATGTTTAATTTATTCATCGTTTTTTCCCAAAGAAGTTACACAAGGGATGCTAGCTTAGTAGGTTTAACTGGTTGTAATCTTAACATGAATTATAAACAGCGTAAACGACTTACCCAGGAGTTTTTATTACTCGACGTGTTCCTATTAGTCAGCTGTCACCTAGCTTAGTTAGTTAACTAGTTAGTGAGTCAACGTACACATTAGCACTTAGCTTCATTAGCTAACGTTAGCTATGTTATACAATGAACTCACGAAGGGGGGGGAAAGCCGTTTTCCCTTAACCTGTCAAACAAAGCGGAACATATGGAGTATTTTTTAACTCACACTATTACATTAAAGTTCTGAATTTTTGTTGTTTAATATATTTTCATTGTAGCTAGCTATCCTGCAGCTAGTTTCCTTTCTTCAAGTCTTCCGGTGGCATTTGAAAATGGCGCCCAACACAAACGGGATTGCCATAGAAACCAGAGGTTTAAAATGGAGAAACAGCACCACCATGCGACGAAGAAAATAATAATTATAAAGTGAAGCTTGACTACTTTATCCTGTTTACAGGGTCAAGGGGACCTGGAGCCTATCCGAAGAGACCTAAGGCATGAGGCAGGATACACCTTGGGTGGGGTGCCAATCCATCTATTGCAGGGCACACCCTCACATACACACCCTCACATACACACGCTACAAGTAATTTGAAACACTGGTTGCATTAAGGATGTATACTGCCTCGTGCCTTAAGTTTCCCGGAAACCATTCACCGCTAAACCGCCAGGCCTAAACCTGTTCCAACTTACAAATACAGCTTCACCACAAAAGAACTCCATGAAGACCTGGTGTGTGTGAAGTGTGGACTGTAGGAACTTAAGTGCCTTACACATAGCCTATACCACAGAATTTTTAGGGTGAACTGGACCGCGCATTACACTTCGGGCCTCCTCACGTAACATCATCACCCACTCTTTTTCACTAATATTCTTGTAGGTGGATAATCACAAATCCCCAGAGTCATGCTTCAAAATCTAGTTAAAAGGCTTCCCAAAACAGTGGGGGTTATTATAACAGGAATTGATGACTAATTTTGAAATGTTACCTTTAACACACATACTGTATATATACAGTACGTGATGCTTAGGGGTCTGCAAACTTTGGACCATGTAGTGTATTTACAGCCTTTTCATTCATTGTCTTGCATCGGTTTGCCTTAAATACCTTGCTGAGTCGGTAAATCAGCTCATTTGTAACTGCGGTGTGAGAAAAAATGCTGTGCAGTGATTTAGGTGTACCTGGTGCCGTTATTTATCGGAGAATTTGTGCGCAGTATGGAGAAAGTGTTTTGTCGGGAAGAAATGTGTATGAATGGATAGAGAAGTTCAAGGGAGGTTGCACACGTGTTAGCCATCAAGAAGGATCCCATCCACGTTTACAGCTGATGATAAACGACCCGACATTTTGCCCCCCACTGTCAACATTCTGAAAAAAGAACTGCTCGAGCGGAGTAACACACTCGGAGGACAGCGCTACCCGCTCCTCAGACACCCCTGATTGGCTGTAGAGCCGTAATTAATGTGGGAGCACTATGTACCTCTCATCCCTCCCCTCTGAGAGAGCTCAGCCAATCAGCTCTCTCTAGACCTCCGGCTGCGAGAAGTTACAGCATCACCCGGGAACCGAACTCGTGATCTCCGGATGATAGGGCGAGCACTTTACCACTGTCCAAAAATAAATAAATAAATAAATCACCATCTGGAATTAACTAAGCAAATAGTTAAGAGCCTTCCACTGAATATTCATGGGAGTGATTAATATGGATCAGCTGCAACAAATTACTTAACCCTAACTGATGCAGTGACTAGCTATTCATTTCTCAAACAACCATGTAAGAAAACATATCCTGTGGCTTTAGCAAATATGTTCCTCTGTTTCAGAAATTATTGCCTGCATCAAGAAAAGAAAAAAAAACTAAGGAGATTGCTGAAACTACTAACATTGGGTTAAGAACTGAAAAATGCATTAATAAAACCTGGAAGGAGAGTTCTGAACCATCATTTTCGAGAAACAAATGTGATCATAAAATCTTTTTAATGTACTGGACTACTCTTGGAAGTATACCAAGATACAACTTTACTAATAGTATGTCACGTTGTTACAATCCCAGCCACTTTGCCATCATCCAACTCAAAAAACGATCCATAAGACATTTTACAAATGTATATAATATGGAGTACTATGGTAAACTATACTACACAGCACAACATACCATAGAATTACCATGGTACTATAGACATAACCATGGTAGGCACCATATGACTTTATACAGTATCAGGGTAGGTACTGTAATATAGGACTTCAGTGGGAACCATTGTAGGAGTATGATATGTATCACCAGATCCACTATTTGGTAAATACCATGATAGTTCTTGGGTACCACAGTGGCTACCGATGTTTAGCAGGTATTTAGCAGGTGTTTGTATATGTTATATGATATAAGATACATATTACTGGTATAGTATAGTACATTTAGTATTTATTCAAGGGCCCAACAGCGGGAACCTAGCAGAGCTGGGTCAGTAACTCAGAGCCTTAACTCAGAGCCCCAGTTACACACTGGCCAGAAATTTTTTTTTTTACCATAATCTATATAAATAAAGGAAAGGATTTTGTCTGTACATTGGTCATAACACACTCTTTCAATTATATCTTTATGTTTCATACGTTTGAGGACACAAAACCAGTCTCAGAAATGTTTTTTGTCTGTATGACTGTGTATATGTCGGTCCAGGTACAGTAGATTTCGTCACAGCATCATGCAAAACTTGCAGTACTTACATATCTGCCTGAAGTCAAATCTGGAACAAACGTGAAATAAAAATGTTGAGTAAAAGCGATGTTATGAACGGTTATGTGCCGGATTTAAAGACCTGCACCACCAGATATTTATGAGAAAAGCTAAACTAAATAATTTGAATTGGATTACTTAAAATTTTCACAGTTAAATTAACAGTGATGTAGTAGCAGTGTTGAAGTGGTATAAGTGAATTTAAATGCGCTGGAGTCGTTTTAAGACAAAATTATCTATCTGTTTTACTTTTTTGATTTCTCATCTGTGGTTCACTCTCCGGTTACCAAACTCAGAGTTTTATTGGGCTGACGATGAAAGTAGTACAATTTAGAGTAAACAAAGGTGTAAGATACACAACCTTAAAAATTTTATTTCTATAGACAGACATGTACTTGGGTTTCAACCTGAATAATCATAATGATAATATCACTGATTACATTAGATCAGCTTATTTCTAGCTTTAACCTTTTAAATATTTCTGAAAGCTCTTTTCCCCACAATGACAGGAAAAAATAAGCATGTATAACACATGTTTGACAGTATCCTGGTACGTGCTTCATAGTACCATGCTTACAGAACAATACATGTACCATTGTACCATGGCAGATCCATGTACCATAGTGTGAAGATTTTACATGTACATGTACATATAGCACACTCAAGTAGTAGAACAATCTCTTGCTACTAGGGTAGTGTACTATTCTTTTGCCAGGCTGCCGGTGCCACACCCTCCAGCACGTGCAGGAGGAGGAGGAGTGGAGGAGGGCGATGAGCGCGCGCAGCATCAGCAACACGCACACGCGCACACGCACGCACAAAGAGGTCGGAGAGCTAGCGCGTGCATGGGAGAGATGACGGAGCGCTGCAGGACGCGCGCGAAGCAGGACTAACACACTGTCTCAGACTCACAGTGGGGTAAGAGGGTAGTTTTTTTGTTTCATTGCGATTGTTTTTAAGGGCAGATGCATAGCTTTGTCTGTGATGTTGACCTTGTCGGAGCTCATATTCTTCTTATAGGCTGTTCCTCACAGATGTAAGCACACAAGGCTGGGTGGGGGTGGAGTGGGGCACTGATGTGTGCATTATATTTATTTATTCATTTATTTTAAAATAAAAATGCATTATACAGCATAGAATCCACACCTGACAGTTTGAATTATATGATGTGTTGTGTTGCATGTCTGAGTCTCACATCTTGTCTTTTGTTCATCAGCCTTTTTCATCATAAGTCGTCACCCATTATTTTCCACACACACACACACACACACACACACACACACCATACATCACCATATTAACCAGGCTTGTGGTTTTGATGAACATGGTGCTTTGATTTAGTCGCTTTTGCTTTCATAATGTACTGATCAGTAGTGCCATCGTGCATGCTATTGTGCCACAAGCATGCCAGCCAACGACAGCGTGGACAGAGATCGCCAGACATCAGACATCAAGACTGTTTTCTATCACTGCATATTTAGCTATTGGGGATCAGGTATCATATATATAATGTGTTCAAGGTTGTGCAATATTGTGCACATCTGCATAAATTAATTCAGGTTTTGGGTTTTTGTGCAAGAAACCTTATTCAGTTTCTGCGATGATGTCATAACTGTACTGTAGGCCCACATCATGTTCCATAACATACATACATGTGTGTATACTATGTGTGTACATACAGAACTCCTTTCTCTTATATTACTAAATGCTGCTCATGGTTGCGTATATGTCTGTATCATTTATTCCCACCAAAAGTCCATAAGATTCATGGATCAATGTAGACAATTTGCATTTAGTGATAAAATCACAGTGACAAATATGTTCAGATTTTAGTTTTTCCTTGTTGTATGAATGTAAATACCATTTAATGACAGTACTACTGTTTACACTGACTGAGCACTTTATTAGGAACGTCTATACACATATTCATTCATTCGATTCTCTAATCAGCCGATTGTGTGGCAGTAGTACTATGCATAAAATCAAACACAAAAATGGGGGGGGGGGGGGGGATGGGGGAGTGATCTTAATGATTTTGGCCAGAACGGCTGGGTTATTTCTATAACTGATGATCTCCTGGAATTTTCATGCACAGTAGTTCCGCAACAAAGAAATTACTCACAATGGTGCAACAAAGAAATAAAAAAGAAACAGTGAGCAGCAGTTCTGCAGTTGATAAAGGTGTTTAATCGGGAATGGTCAGAATGGTTTAAACGGACAAAAAACACTTGTTAAGCAGATAATTAAATTTAATTAAGTTGCATTTACATTGTTGCAAAGCAGCCTTACAGAATAAAAAAAGTGGACATGAGCTTGAAATCAAAGTCTGAAGAAATATGTATACATTATATTATTATCATATTATTATTATATTATTATTATTATATTTTAGATATTATTATTTATATTATTATAATATTATTATCAGATTGTCCCTGAAGAGCAAGCTGATGGTAGTGGTGGCAAGGAAAAACTGGTGGTAGTGGTGGCAATTGGAAGTAACCCTAAAAGGAACCTGATTCATCCAATCCTCATTTGGGTGATAACCACTGTGTGCATCTGTGATGAGCAGAAAAGCATCTCAGAATCAAATCTTGAGGATGCGCTAAAAGAGCAGTAGCAGTATTTCTGTTGAGGGGTCGGAATTGGTTATTACCGTCAGTATGAATCCATGGACCAAGCATGTGAACAGTTATTGAGGTAGAATAATGGTGTGAAGACACTTGATGCTTGTTAATACCAATCAATCAATGCTCAAATTGCCACAGCATGTTTGAGTATTAGTGCAAAACTTTATGGCAACAATTGGTAAACGTCATTTAAAATTGGTTTCAACATGCACCTGAAAAATCTGCAATAATTGCCTGATTCAATCATTTCAGCATGGACCAGAATCTCCAGAAAATAGGAATTGCTCTAATATCTTGTGGATATTCCATGCCATGAAGTATTAAGACACTTTCCGGAGCAAAGGGAGGCTCTACACAGTATATATAGTGTTCCTGATAAAGTGCTCAGTGAGTGTATATTTAAAGCCTATCTATAAACCATACCTCATGTCCAATTAAGTCAGTGTTGTCAAAACATCTGCAAAATCAGACCCGAGGGCAAAAGCATTGATTATTCTACTTGACCCAGCAAACAACATTGCATCGTATTATCCAGGAATACCATGCTGATTCTTTCAAATAGCCAAATGCCAATTTTCTGATTACAATAAAACAGCATTTTATTGTAACTGCTGTATTAATAAGGGGACATAGTCTGCAGGACGCCATTAATTTCAGTACGGCAAAATCGATGGAACCCAAAAAATCATGAGTTACTGAAGGTTCTTATTTATTAGGGATTTTCACAATGCATTTTTTCCAATATCATTTAAGATATCAAGAAAGTGAAAGAGGTATTAAAAAAACACCTCAGAGCATTATGTGCATTAAAGTGCTTTCTTTAAACAGCATTAAAAAGTCAGCTTGGTTAATAACATCTGCATAGTAGTGTTAATTTTTCACATATCAAGCAGTTTAGAGTTACAGCAGTGGTTATATTTTCGTTTTGTGTTATCCCTAAATCCAATTGGGCTTTTTCTTGGCTTGTTGAGGCGTGCATACCCAACTTGCACAGAATGCACAAAATAATATTCTGATTCCTCACAATGTTCAATAATATTGAATGCAAAGTTGGTCAGTGAAATAAAAAAATATGCCTTGGTACAGATACTTCTTACAAGTTCATAAAGGCAAGGATACTGTTTAGCTTCACACTGTCAAATCCGAAACATGCTGCAGAAGATGTTAAAAAAAATTTTATCCATCTGTCACTTTTCTTCCCCTCCCATGGAGCAATATTAAATTTCTCAAAGTGGTGTATATGTCCTTCAAACTGTCTGTGGAAGGCAGACCAAAAATAAAGCTCAAATGGCTTTTAGCGATTTATATTCATTATCATGGACACAATCATATACTGTGAAGCTGTATCCACCAGAGTTTCTGGTTACACAGCCTGCAGGCTATGCTTCAACTAGGCAGTTGAAGGACGACTAATTCAATGTATACATCAATGGAAAACAGTTAGGAGTTAAAGAGAAACAGAGAGCAAAATGTAAATTGTACAATAGAAACAATACAATAGAAATGTATGGTTGGGTAAGCATTCAGAAGATTTAATTGTTCTTTCCTGATTTCAAAATTTGAAAATAAAGAGCAAAAGACCGCAATAAACGATCGTGAAAAAAGATTTAACTTGATCGTATGTCACAGGCTCAAAAGTTCTTACGTGAACTGTATTACTTACATGGGACCATAAC